>MU223355.1:610512-621351 GCA_018584345.1 Thuja plicata | reverse complement strand
AATTTTGTCTCCCCTTTTGAAATATTGAGCTACTCAATATTAAATGCCAATTTTGACTCAAAATTGGCCATCTTTTCAAGTCTATGTGTCTCCTATGTGGCTCTTATGTGGATGCCACATAGGTGCCGCTTCATCCAAGCCTCTTCCTCTCTCCAAAAACTCTATAAATAGAGGCCTTCTTCTCTCATATTATCATCTCTCATTGTGCATTGTTATTATGCTAGAATTGCTTTAGAATTCATAGTTACTTTCATGCTTAGGTTCTTAGTTTCTAGTTTTTGTGCTTTCCATGCTTAAATCACTTAGAAATCACATGCTAGGTTTCTTTTTGGCTAAAATCAATCATAGTTTCTTGCATTGTCTTGCATTCTAATCATAGTAGTTTAATCATTGGGAGAAGTTTGAGACTAGTTACTCCATTCTATTTCTTGAATCCTTCTCTCTTCATCTAGTCTTGCATTGATCATAATCAATCCACTTGGGGATCCATTGCATTTGTGTTTGAGAGAGCACATTCACATTCCCATAAGAGAGAAAATCAAACAAGCCTCTTGTGTGCAACTTGTTTACACTCTATCTGATGATATGGGGATACTTTTTATGTTTTCTTGCTTTCTTTCATTTCACTTGAATTTCATATGCTAACCCACTAACGATTTCATGTTTGTGAGTGATTGCATGTTGAAGATTTTCCTCATACACAGGTATGCTATGAAAATTTTAGAACTAGTAATTATCTATTGTGATAATACAAGTGCAATAAACATTTCCAAGAATCCAGTCATGCATGATCAAACAAAGGATATTGCCATCAAGTATAATTATTTAAGAGAACAAGTTTAGGCAAAGGAGGTGATACTTGAGTATGTGCAATCAAAGGAAAAATTGGCCATTATTTTCACCAAGCCATTGCCCAAGGATGCATTTGAATACTTGAGAAAGAGACTAGGGGTCATGCGTTTGTCTACTGGTTAGTAAGCTGACTAGAAGGCTGCATCAACCTATATATTATCATAATATCATTCATTTTGATGCAAACAGAGAAATGGACTACAAATATATACATCTATACACAACAAGGTATTTATCTACTCCAAGAACTAGAGTTATTACAGATGGATTGGGAAATTCAAGGAATATATTATGGATAGAAAGGATCCATTTGGCATCACTGTCAAATATTTGTTTGAAAAAGATGTTTGGCATTGCTGTCAAAGGGAGAGAGATATCTCATTATCATACAGAGATTATATCCATTATCAACTCAGGGAAAGATCATATTCATCATAGTATCCAGAGGGAGAGAAGAATGTAACAAGAAAGAGAGAGTACACATAAAAGAAGAGAATTACTGACAAAAGACATCACAAGAAAGGAGAATAGTCAAAGGGAGAGTGTTTGACACATAAGGAGAACGCATCACATCAGAGAAAGAAAGATTATACATCCATCTAGTAAAGGGATTGAAGACAGAATAAAAGCTGCAAGAATAAAATCAAAGCTATTTGAGCTTACCCAAAACCATACATTTGTAATAGTTACATTAGGAAAGCTTGATGAAACTGTATATTTCATATTGTATTAGCAATAGTATAGTATGATAATGTAGTATGTTTCCATCAATGCAAAAGGGAGCGATTGATGACATGTAACTGATTGAATGTTTGAAGATATTAAGTTGATGATCATGCAAGGCATTAAATTAGTTAATGTATTGTATTTTCATTGATGTCAACTTGATATAATCTATATGGTCATGGCAATACTGCCAAAGATGTCAAAGAACCGATGAATCAAGACTATGCTATCAGTAATGCATACAAGTCCAGTATTCACTAAGTGACTGCATACACCAACGAAGTGCACACCGATGGTCAGAGTAAAAGAGAAGAGTCACAGTGTTACCCAATGAGCTAATGCACAGCATTACCAATGAGTAGAGTTACAGTGTTTCCTGACGAGCAAAACACAAAGTAACCTGATGGAAATAATTTCAGTGTTGCCTGATGGAGAAGACAAGGATGGAGATCCCGATGACAACTGAAGTCACATCGATAGAACAGTCAGTTATCATCGATGACTAACTGAAGTGTTGACTGATAGAACAAAGAGTTCAAAAAATGACAAAATGCTTAGCTGTCAAGAAGCTAAAGATAGAATTAACGAATACTTATCATTGTTTTAATCATCTAGATAAAGTCAGAGATAAGTAAGTGATTTAAAGCTAATTTGTCCAGTTGGCAAGAAGATCTCTTTGAGATAAATCAGGAGTTTGATTTAAATCTATTGGCAAGAATTGTGGAACACGCCGAGAATCAAGAAAGCCAAGAAAAGGGGAAATCATGTCTATATAGAGACAAACCCAATTCATTACAAAGTGTGGGGTGAACAAGAGAATAGAGGAAAGATGCTAAAGAAAATCTAAAGGAGAATAAATTCTTCATTCAATCTTGATCAACAAGCTAAGGAAAGAGCTAGATTCTGCAGACACTAACGAACAGTGAGACAAGCATCACAAAGAAGAACATTGTGGAGCAAAGGTATAAGTGATTATATTGATCAAAGAGGTAAAGGACTTACAATAGATCTGAAAATATGCAATTGAGTTGTATGTATGAATAGATCATTAGTTTTTTAGTTTAACCATTGAAGCATATAAGCCTCTTAACCGAGCAGGACTTAAAATTCTTTTACAATTGAGATACATCCCAAGGAGTATCAAAAATTTTGATTACAAAAGTAGCATTGGATATGCCCGATACCTATTGACAGGCCAAGTGAGTGTTTGATCAAGGATGGTAGCATTAGATGCCAGATACTAGTTGAAAAACTATTTCTAAATCCTCTAACAAGGTCACACCTAACAGTATGTTTGTAACTTTTAACAAGGTTGGTTCCTATCAGAGCTCACTTCACAAGAGTGAAAATTTGGGGTACTGGTCCCAGTGGTTTTTCCCTTAACAAGGTTTCCACATTAAAATCCTTGTGTTATGTGTTTATGGTTTATTAGTTTACTATTTTACATTCACATATGCATTTATGGATTTATCGGTATACTCTACATATTTACTGTGTTTCGGTAAATAAGTTTACTGCTTATCGATAATCATACAAAAGAGAGATTAGCAAAGCAATTCGACAAGTAGAAAATTAGTTAAAGTATTTCAAGGCATACATCTTGTAGGATAGAAGATAACTTGAGATATAATTAGTGGTTATAAGTTTTACAGGTTGATTTAAGGATTGATTTTTGAGGCCACTAATTCACCCCCCGCTCAGTTATTACTAACAGAAGTATGGTCATAGAACCCAAGACTACAAATCCAATGCAAAAATGTGGCTCATGAATGAAGTACTAAAATAATTTCTAGGTAAGTTTTTTATTGTTTACCTGGATGATATTTTGATTTTCAGTAAGATGTTGGAAGAACATATGATGCATATTTGTAAGGTGTTTGATAGGTTAAGAGAAAAGAAGTTGTTGATTAATCTGAAGAAGTGCAATTTTGTGAAGAATGAGTTAGTGTATCTGGGATTTGTAGTCTCAATAGAAGGTCCAAAAATGGACCCAGAGAAGGTGCGGGCTATCCTTGAATGGCCTACCCCAAGGAGTGCTACTGAGGTAAGATATTTTCATGGTTTGGC
The DNA here is from genome assembly GCA_018584345.1 of Thuja plicata. Taxonomy (NCBI): domain Eukaryota; kingdom Viridiplantae; phylum Streptophyta; class Pinopsida; order Cupressales; family Cupressaceae; genus Thuja; species Thuja plicata. Next base: position 617,706 of record MU223355.1, on the reverse strand, counting down.
TAGCTTTTACAAAAAGTTTATTCAAAGTTTCTGTAGTATCTGTGGACCCTTGACTGAAACAATGAGAGGGGATAGGAAAGAGTTTAAGTGGACTATAGGGGAAGATAAGAGTTTTGAATTGTTGAAAAGAAAAGTTACAGAACAACCTATTTTAGCACTTCCACATTTTAACAATTTGTTTCAAGTAGACTGTGATGGTAGTGGTAATGCTATTGGAGCATTTTGGAGTTAGGAAGGTAAACCCATTGCTTATTTTAGTGAGAAGTTGAATGATGCCAAGAGAAATTATTATCTTTATGATCAGGAGTTCTATGCTATAGTTCAAGTATTGAGGAAGTGGAGACATTATCTTTTTCCAAAAGAGTTTGTTTTATTGACTGATCATCAAGATTTGTAATATTTGAATAGTTAGGGAAAGTTAAATCAAAGGCATTAAAAATGGCTTGAGTTTTTGCAAAGTTACACTTTTGTTTTGAAACACAGGAGTGGAAATTCTAATAGGGTTGTAGATTCCCTTAATAGAAGACTGATTTTGCTGACAGATATGTAGATTGGGGTTGTTGGGTTCAAGGAACTCAAGATTTTGTATCCTAAAGATCTAGATTTTGGTGAAGCTTGGAAAGCTTGTAGAGAACTTGTTACTCTAGATAGAACCAAATGGCTGGATTTCATAATCTAGGATGATATGTTGTTCAAAGGTAGTCAGTTGTGCATTCCAAAGAGCTCCATGAGGGATAATTTAACCAAAGAAAAGCATAGTGGAGGATTAGCTGGACATTTTGGGTGAGATAAAACCATTTCTCTGGTTAGTGAGAATTATTATTGGCCGTAGTTACAGCAAGATGTTAAGAAATTTGTACAAGGTTGCAGAGTATGTCAGATGGAAAAAGGAGTGAAGAAGAATATAGGGTTATATCATCCATTACTTGTACCAGAGAAGCCATGGGAGGATATTAGTATGGACTTTGTTCTTGGCCTACCAAGAACTCAGAGAGGGCATGATTCCATCTTTGTAATGGTGGATAGGCTTTCAAAAATGGCACATTTCATTCCTTGCAAGAAGACTAATGATATTTTTCATGTAGAAGAATTGTTTTTCAGGGAGGTGGTAAGACTACATGGCTTACCAAAGACCATAGTTTCAGATTGAGACACCAAGTTTTTTGGTTACATTTGGAGAACCTTATGGAAAAATTTGTAGATAGATTTGAAGTTTAGTTTAGCACACCATCCACAGACTGATGGAAAAACAGAAGTTGTGAATAGGAGTTTGGGAAACTTGTTGAGGTGCTTGGTTGGAGATAAACCAAAGGGATGGGATTTGGTTTTACCATAGGCAGAATTTGCATATAATAATTCTGTGAATAGGAGCACTGGTAAATCACCATTCTAGATAGTATATGGAAGTAGTCCCAGAAATGCATTAGAATTAAGAAATTTGGATAAAGGAGAGACAAGTAGCGCTGAAGCTGAAGACTTTGCAGAACACTTGAAGAATTTGCATGAGGAGGTGAGGTGACATATTAATAAAATTAATGCATAGTATAAGGTTAAGGCAGACAAGAAAAGGAGGCATAAGGAATTCCAGGTGGGAGATGAAGTCATGGTTCATCTGAGAAAGGAGATATTTCCTATAGGAACATATAATAAGTTGAAGATGAAGAAGTTTGGACCATGCAAAATACTGAAGAGGCATGATTCAGGAAATGCTTATGAAGTAGAGTTTCCTAGTGAACTCAATATTTAACCAGTATTTAACATTTCAGATTTGACAGAATATCATGGGGGAGGTGTTGAGGATCAGATCATAGAAGAAAAGTGGAATATTCCAAAAACTACTTCAGCTACAGAGGAGATTGAAGAAATTTTGGACAGTCGTGTTGGCAGAAGCACACAGAATAGGACATATGAAGAATATTTGGTCAAATGGAAAGGACAACCTGTAGAAGAATCATCATGGATATCAAAGGAGGAGGTTAGCTGTCTTGGTTTTCCTTTGACCACCTTAGACATGACAGGGTCACTTCTCAAATTACCCCAGGTGTCTGATGTAGGAGCATCCTGGGTGTAAGAGCAATCTTGCATCACCTAAAATATTTTGTGGTTTCTTTTCAATAAGGGATATTTTGTGCAGAGTTACTTTTTTGGAAAGTTACTATTTTTTGTAAGTTTTATGTTTTAGCTCAGAATGTTCTATTTTCTTCCTTAGAGGTTCACTTTGATTGTATCAGCCTGACAATAAATTTTCATTGCCAGATCAAGTCTAGTTTTGTAGATATTGGATATTTTTGGTATTGGGAGCAGAGTACAAAAAAATTTGAATTCAGTTTGAAGGAATTGGAGGCTTCAAATGGGGTCAAAACCTTAGTTGACTAGGATTTCCTAAAACATGTGTTGTAGAGAACTTCATGGCATTTCTGAAATGGGGTTACGGTGACCCATCGAGTCAACGGTTGATGAGTTATGGTCTCCAGAAGTTGCACTACCTGAACTTGAAAATGTTAAAGTTTCTTCAAAATTTCTTTTTGGGTTCTGAAGTTGTTTGGGCCTACTCTAATGTAATAAAAATGAATAATAATATCTTAGGATTGGTCAGCCTCAAATGTTAGGGTTTGATTTCTAAAGTCTTCTCGGCCAGTTAAATTTGGCTATATATTGAAGGCCCGTAGGGTTGTCTAGGGCAGTTCTAGGTTAAGCAATTGGTGGCTCTAGCTTGGAGATTATTGTAATAAAATTCCCATGTGGTTGTGCATGTTGCATTTCTGAAGGTGCATGTTATATTTTAGAACATTGTAATTTCATTTCATGGTGGATAATAGAAATCTCATTCCTGTCTTTGCAAATCCCGTTATTCTCGATTTTGTTGTATGTTTGTGTTAATAAGGGGAGAACCCTTCATCAAGAAGATAATATGCATTATAAACAGGAAGAAAATCAAAATTACATCATGGAAGAAGATCTTAACATGTCTCCACTTGATGCATTTTTTTGTGTGGAGAGATTTGAGGGGGAGTCTACACCACATTTGTTTGTAACGATGAGAATCATTTATAAGGAGATACCATCAGACATTAGGCCTCCACTCAAGGAATTCATAAGAGAATTTTGAGAGTTGGGAACTTTTCCAGATGACCCTAATTTGAAGGATTCCTTTCAACTATTAGAAGAAGATGAAGACAGAGAAAAGGAGGCTCATGATCAGATTGAATGAAATGGAGATCTTAGTGATGAAGAAGAAAACATGTACTATGAATAGGAAGAAGATTCAAATTACATTATGGAATAAAAACCTCACATGCCTCCTTTTAATGCATATGGAGAATAAAATACATATTGGATAGCTACAGAAAAAGGCCAAGATCACACCATAGATTTAATGCCTTCTTCAGATTAATCTTTAAAAAGATGTGCAGAAGATGATAACTTTAGCCATAGCTACATACTTTTTTGAGGAGAGTGGTCAAATTCTTTTCTCAATTCACCATGATAAACGAATTGATGGATAAATATATATATTCAAGAAGTACTAGATGAAGGAGATGATAAATTTTAGGAATCAGATAATGAAGATAAAATAGAACAACATACAATGTGTGAACAAGAGGATGTTTCAGATGAAATTTCTCATGGAAATATGCCCAAACTCTCTATGTTCCTGAATCCATTGTTTGAAGAGAAATTAGAGAAAGATATGTCTATGTATTCGAATCAATTATTTGAAAAATATCTTCTATACCATCAATTCCATCAACATTATGATAAAGACAGTGGGCCTAGTGATCATTTTGAAGATGATGAAACTCAAGATATGAATGAGGAAGTGCATTCAGAAGGTGAAGCATCTTTTAGTTCATCCTTTGAGTAGGAGTTGTATCAGACTTGTGAAGATGAGATTAAAGTAGCCAAGCATGATGATGAGAATATGTTGAAGGAAATTCCCAAAGACTATCCAGATAATGAATATATTAGCCTGGTTGATGAAGTACATGAAGACATTCAAAAAGATGATCCATCTAATAAAAGTGTGTATTATGAAAACTATAGGAGAGGACACATGTAAGAATGATCTCAGAATTATTTCAAATCTTTTATATAAAGAAACAATAGAAAAGGATCATGCAAAATATCATGATAAATTTGTCAGAGATGATTTCTTTATATATTTAAATCCATTATCTAAGAGGGGTGAAGTATGTACAGACCGTATGGTTAGTATAATAAATTTTGAAGATAAATGTTATGATATTGAAAGAATGATATCATCAATAAAAGAACGGGCCAAAGAAATATGTGATGTTTCAAATCTTGAAACTATGGAGAATTTAGACAGAAATATAAATATGAAAGATTTTGCAGTCAGGTATGAAGGAAGATATGATCTTGAGATAATTTTTTCTCATATATTAGAAATAAAAATAGATGATCAGAAGATGAAAGATGGCAGAACAAATCATGGTGTCATGTTAAAAAATTTTAAAGTGTTACGTGAATAGAATAAAAATTTTGACGGAGGGAAATAGTAGTGTTCATTTTTTGGGGGCCTAGGGCCACCCAATTTTGTTTCGCATCAAATTTAGTAAGGATATTTGGTCTACTTCTCCAGAGATAACTGGGATCTTGTTGTGTCCAAGTATGAACGCACATCCACAGTAAGAGCCACTAGTGGAACCCAATTTTGTAGATCAAATTTGCATGTCTAAATGACTCAGGGAAGTACTCTTTATATCCATATCATTCATAGTGTTGGTTGTATTTCTTGTTTTTGCTATTTTGCCCTGTTCTTTGTCCTGCTCTCTAAAAATTTTCAGGTCTTCATACTTAAACCTTGTCAAAATTGCTAAAACCCTGAAAAACCCTGGCAACTAAGTGTTAAACAATGCATTTGAAAACCCTAGGTCATGTCTTATATTTTAACGTTACCTTTTTTCAGTCACTTAAGACATGTGCTTTAAGTTGGGTCGCCTGATCGCGTTACCCAGAATGAATATGCTAAATCCTTTCCCGACTTCGCTTTTGTCTTGTGTCGCGTAGTCTCGTTATGAAATGGAATATTCCTTCAGCTTCTTCATACTTAGCGATATCCTTTCAGTCGGGTAGTCGCTTGAAATTTGTGTTATGAGTTTTAAAAGAAATGGGACCCACTCCTCAGTCGGGTGATCGCGAAACAAGTCAAAAGGTCAAAGAAATGTCATCAGACTTCACGATTCACTTCATGTCGCGTGATCGCTAGATCAGGCCATGACAAACAGTTAAGTATTTCTTCAGTCGCGTGGTCTCATGATCAAATGATGGTTAAGGGATAACAGCCCCGATTCTGTGACTAATTGTTTGATGTTAGTGATTTCCCTCAGTCGGGATGTCGCTAGAACAAGAATAATGACTCAGCTCTCCAGTGTACATCGAATGGACAAAAGAACAGATGACATCTGTCATAAGATGAATGGTTGTCGGGTGGTCGCTTTAAGGAGGAAATGGATCACGCGATAAAGAGACTAAGGTATGTTTTAACGACAAAATCAAATTTAAGTTATCTCCCAACTCAGCGACTAAGGTTGTCGTGTAGTCTTAAGAAGGAATATGAGCATCCAGCGACTTGGCGATAACTTAAGAAGGTAAAAAAGCAACGGTTTGTCACCAAGTCTGGAGAAAGATGATGAGTTAATGTTAACCCCATGCGACTTTGATTTCACTATTGTCACCTGACCGCTAGATGGACTTGGGTCAACCAGGATAAAGGATATGCATTGTCACCAGGTCTGGAGATTAAACCAGGGTTAAGAGAAAGTGCTCGCGACAATGAGACTTCCTACGGTCGCGAGGTCGCCAGATCTTGAGATCTAAAATGCGGTGCCAAGTGGGTGACATGACAGAATGGATCTCTCGGCAGCCAATCAGATACATGAATTTTGAATACTGTGCACAAAAGGTAGCTGAGATGTATGACAGAGGACAAATCACAGGATGCCATGTCAGCTGTCTTAAACATTTGATGATTGCGCCAAAGATTCATAATTTCAAATTCGATTTTATGTCAACTTCGTGCAACTACGGCTAGGTTTTTGAAAGCTCACGGCAGGGTAACTTAATAGCAGAACTGATGTTTCCGAATCATGAGCCATGTACTCTGAATCAAAATGCCTATAAACAGATGATCGTGCTTTCATTCTTGTTCACCGTGATTTCAGATTTCAGAGCTAAGTTGATTATTTTTCTGTGAAAAGTGATATTCAGAGCAAGTGCAGTATTTTCAAAGGTGATAAGAAACTTTTAAGAGTTATAGAGAATTGTATTCAGAACAGATAGTTGATACTAAGGAATTGATTTGTTTCAGTATTAAGGAATTTTAAGATATCACAAGGATGAGTAGAGCTGTGAGCGTTTCTTCTACCAGTGGAGGCAGTGGAGAGGAGCAAAAAGGAAAACCTAGCTTCTCAGAAAAGTTTTTACAGCTGCTACCAGGCTCAACACAAAATAGAAAGATTGATGCTGGTGTCTTCAAAGATAACTTCAGGAACATCAGAGATGCTTCAACCCTGGGCACAACAGGTTTTTCTCTCTTTACATACTTTTATAATAATTCTGATAAGCCTATCCCTGTTTCAAACCCTTGGATATCTGGTTTGGGTAGGTTATTAGTGCCTGATGTGTTCCTTGATATTGACCTATTTTTGGACCTAGCAAACCACTATGATGCCCTTGCAAAGACCATCAAAAGAGAGGATGGTACTGCCTTGTTGATATTGAATAGGAATTCTTTTATGCAAGCTTTTGGTCTATTCAGTACCATGTCTACCAAAATTGACATGAAGAAGCAGGAAAAAAGATATAGTACCAAGGCCGGTGTGGGGAGAAGCTTATTGAAGAAGCACATGCCAAAGGAATTAAGAGATTATGTAGGTCCCAAGGCTGAACCCTACCCATATTTCTACAAGGACCTGCATTTTTATATCAAGTACAATGCCTATGCTCTTTGCAGAGTACTAGGAATAAATGGAGATGCAGAGAGAATAGGCCATGGTATCCTAATGATGGTCTTGGACTTACAAGAGGTGCATTCAAGCACCAGCTATGACTATATTCAACATATTATTGATGAGATGCATGAGGGTTTTATTGCAACTCAGAAGAAATTGAAAAACCCTAAGGAGAAGGAGCCAAAGTTTTTGCATTATTCAGTCTTAATGCACCTTCTCT
>MU223355.1:563063-607016 GCA_018584345.1 Thuja plicata | reverse complement strand
GTAAAACCTACCTGAGTATTTGTGGAGCTCAAAAATGAAGAAGGACCTTATCCAGTCCTTAGCAATTAGGCTTTTCTTGTCTCTGAATCAGGAGTAGAAGGTACAAGATTCACATAGACATTTCAAGTATTGTGGTTCATACAAGAAAAATCCCTAACACATAGTTTATTTATTTTGTATCTTTCTATTTCATAAATTATGTTTTTGATTGATTTTCTTATGTCTCTTGGCTTACACATTCATTTTCAAATTCATAAATGTGATCGTTGCATGTATTTTCGTGGACTTTTATTTATTTATTATTCTTTCACAGACTTGTTTGGTGAATTAACCTTGAGACCAAATCAATGGTTATCATGATCCTGAGATTAAAATATGAATATCCTTTACCCATCGCAGAACCATGACTGGCTGACAACTGTCTGTTCGAATCTCGGTGAGGTGTGGTCAAAGAGAATTAGTCATCAAGCAGATTACCCTTCATCCAAAATTTGACATAATCCCGCTAAGAGAAGATGCAAATTCCTTAACTATTAAGGGAATGTGAATGATCACCACATGTCCAGGACCCACCTTTTCTAAGCAATGAAGCAAAGGAAGATCTATGATTAATCTTTGATGAAGATCAGATCTCATCTACGGTCGACGTGATGCCTCAGAGCCAAATATAAATGTTACTTAATCTTCAAGGGATCATGATTGGATGACACATGTCCCAGCCCCACTAAGGTTATGAGCGGAGACAGGTTATTCAAAGGTTAAACTTTAGCAATGATCTATAGCTAGCGCTATCCCTCAAAAAAGAGATGAATGTCCTTTAATATTTAGGGCATCACGACAGACCGACATGTGTCCTAGGCCCATAGACATTCTGAGCTATGAAACAACAAGGATAACAGTTGGCAGTACTTGTTTGGTCAAACTAGTTGACAAGGATGCATGTCACTTTGGAAGTTAGGTAAATGCTCTCTACTAAATTTCCTATCTTTTAGCACATGGGTTAAATCAATGGTGATCTTTAATCTGATAAAAAAAGGTGATCGATTCCTAAGAAAGGAAAGATGATGATCTATGGTCAAACAAAAATAGATCTACAGTAGGCGTGATGCCTCAAAGAAGAGATGTGTGACCTTTACCCATCAAGGCATCGTAACAAAAAAACACGTGTCCGAGATCCACATATTCTAAGTAACGTGATCATCTATTAAAACATAGAAATCATCAACAGTGGGCATGATCCCTCGATTGAGAGATGCATGAATTTAATCCATTGCGGCATTGCAAGATTATAACACATGTCTTCGACGAATAAAAAGATAGGATGCCCAGGTGGCACTATTGACTAAGATTTTATTTTTTTGTTTTAATACTTTTAATTGTATTTTATATGTTCTATAATTATATTTCATATCTGCTAGGGTTTGTATACTATTTGATGTGTCATCAATGTTCTCATGCAGGGTTTTTAAGGTGGTGAGAACTATGGATTCATCCACCGACAGGATAATGCAATTTTTAGGACTGAGAAGGATGAAGGACATGCAGACATGCATTAAGGAAATATTTACAAGGATAGATGATGCAAAGACTTGGTTGACAACATTGATGATCCGGTTCTTGTCAACAAAGTTTTTAAATATACCAAAAATAATATCCATTCTGAGAAGCATAAGTATATAGATGAGCATATGGTCGAAGTACCATAATGATCTTAACACGGAATCATTATTTTGAATTGTCTCTAAAAAATCACAAGTGATTTGTTAGTGACCATTATTCTGATTCCTTTTGGTCAATTAACTATTTTCCAAAGGATGATAATCACTCCTTTAGTGTAACTGTTATTATTTAGTTATTGATCTTAGGGTTAGGTATTAGTTATGAATAGATGTATTGATCTAAAGCTTGTATGCATCCTTTGAAATTTATATAAATAAGGATACCAAGATCAATATAGAGAGATATAATAACAATAAGATACAATTATGGCAGATTGGATAGATTTGGATCAACAACTATAACATGAACCTAGATGTACCATTTTTTTCAAAATCAATAAAGATAAGTGCTTTTTTTTTCATTTGTGGGAATTGATTCGACTTCATTTTCAATTAGTCCCTTGGATAAAATCTTTTTAATTTTCTTCAAAGTGATAGTTAGATGTTGCATACGTTTGATTAAATTTACAGCTTTGGTCTTTTCATATTGCATGGTTAAATACAATTGATTGTGGTCATGATCAATTAGTCTCTCATTTGAAAAGTTGAAATCAATTGAAATAGTTGTGGATTTATCTTAAGATATATGCTCATTTGAACACCTTTAAAGTGATATGTTTCTTGCAAACTGTCTCTGAGGTTGTACATAGGGTTGGGATGATTTTGACTCTATTCCCGTGATAGAATAAGGAATTGGTCTATTCATTTATTGGATTATGGGTATCCAATTCATTGTTTAAGTTTTGTGACATCTTATCCATTTGTTCATTTCAATTTATACAAATATTTACTAAACATTCTTTCAATTACTTAAAGTATTTCAGTTTATAGTTTATGATATATTGCTTTCAGTTAGCTTTCTTTCAAGTGCATGTTATCCACATTTGAAAGAGAGGTTTGAGATGCTATCATACCTTCTATAAAAATCCTAAAAACCTTAAGGTATAGGCCTACCAGCCTTGGTTCTACAGAGCCATAATTGCATAAAGTTCAACCTTGCCTTGGTTGAATCTTGTTAGTTGGCCAAATCATTTGGGTTTCCCAGTATTGGATTGGCATATCCATAGGAAATCCAATCTGTTGATTTGAGAACCAACATGTCTAACTAGTGCTGAGGTGATATCTAAAGTGTTGACTAAGTCTAAGACCAAAAATACAAACACAATGTCCAACTGAGAGGGAGATAGCAATGAATCCAATCTTGAGTCAAGGTTAATAAACCTGCTTTTGCAACTTAGGATAAGGACATCACAGACAAAGATGATTAAGTCAAAACAAATAAGGGGCACTTTGACTAGCGTAGTGAAATCAGACCTCGAGATAGAAAATGGGTCAGACTGTCAAAAGATTGTAGTAAAAAACAAACTAGAAGTAATGTTGTGAAAGCACAGATAGAAAATCTAGATAGAACCAACGTAGTGAGAGAAAAATGGAACCGGATGAAAAAAATGACAAAAATTCCAAGGTTTCAACATGGGATACAGAGTTCCTATACGAGCATGTACTATGTTCAATACGAGTAACACATTGGTCTCATACGAAATTCAGTGGTAGACAGCAAAATGACCCAGTCTTGTATGAGCAATGGGTTGACCTGATATGAGTAATGGCTCTCTATGATATGAGAAACCCATGAGAATGATCCTGACTCATACAGGATAGGATACAAACTCGTACAAGAATGTATATTTTAGCACCTAAAAAGTGTAGTTTTTGAATCATTTGATCAATTTATTTTTTTGGGGTGTTTTCACTCACGGTAGACACATCATGAAGATCTTATAGAATCAATCACATCAATCAAACCTTATGCCTAGGTGGATAGAAATGGACAATAATTTTTTGAATCCTCTTACAATAAAATACCACATTCAAGTCAGACAGTTAGAAGCTTGGCAGCACTGGCTCCCCTCCACAACACACACTTCTCAGGCCTGCCAAGCTTTGAATTTCTCAATATCCATAGATCTTGATAAATTTACTATCTCAACAAGAGGGGTACATGAGAATTTTCTTAGGCATGCGCATCTCACAATTCCCATATCAACAAGTAGAAATGATTTTGGCCACTATTCTAAAAATGTTTTAGTAAGGGTCTTTGTTTAAGTATATCCTATGTGTCTGCGCAAGTGTGATTGAGGTTGCTAACCCCACAGAGCACCTTGGCACAAGTAGTCACGATACATGATTAAGACTCGGAGGCCCTACTTTGTGTTAGGTGAGAGCCAAGTATAAACTCAAATGTCACTTATCTTCCGAGGCTTTAGTCTCGAGGAAGCATTTGATTATAGTGATTCGAAGAAGCTTGGCATTAGCTTGTTCTCACTTGGGTCATTCTCCAAGGGTGAGTAATTTTTCCCACTTAGACAGGCCCTCTAAAGTTGCAGATCTCAAATGGAAAATGATAACAATGTTTCTGGATTTCTGTTCATCCCTGAAAAGGTGAGAACATAATCTCCTGACACTATTACCATTCTTAAAACTCCAAGAAAAAAATATTTTTAAAATGTCTTGCATGTGGGTTCCTAATTAATAAAATAGGAAAGCAAACACATAAAAACTAGTTTGGTTAGCTATCAATCACGATAACCTGCAGGACGATGCATTAGTAGTTTATGTTTTAGTATTCTTTTCAATCGTCCTGCAAACCACGGTTAAGCTGAAGATAATAAATGATCACCAAAAAGCCAAAAAACACCACAAAAACCTCTTAGTATTAGCAAAAAAAAGGATTTTTTTAAAGAAACTGAAGTACAATAACTCGTATGAGTTAAATAGTAACTCCATATGAGTATCCATATGCTGCCATACAAATTTCTGGTGAAGTTCTTAGAAACTTGTATGGTTTTATACTAATACTCATTTGAGATTCCAAGACTCGTACAGAGGCTAGAATGTCTGAAATCCAAAAAATAGATAGAAAATGAAAGAATATGAGAGAGAGAATGAGACAAACTCTTTCTACCTCACGGTGAGTGCCAGAAATGTGCCTATGAAAAGTGGTTGATACCTGCAAGCTGCAAACACACACGTCAATGAATCATTATGTGGTTAGTCAATCAACATATGAAAATCAAGATACAAAATCAACTAAGCTAACTGAAATTGACTCATTGCCTTCTAGTAGGTTGGAGTATGAGTTTTCTCTTAGGTCATTGCAAAACTCAGAGACTACACCTATTCTATACGAAGGATTTAAAGAGCTATATGATTGATTTAAATGATATGCAAGTTTTTGTAAATCCAATGCTAACTAAGTTGTTTTTAAGCACCAAAATGAGATGTGATTGTTTATTTATGTGCTCTAAGTTATGAAGTTTCCATGCTTTGAAACAAACTAAAATATTCAACAAAACTAAACAATTAAAATATAAGGATTCCAGAATGCTTGAATGCTTGAATGCAAAAATATACAATAATGATAATAAAAATTATAGGTCATTTGTGAAGGAAAATAGGTTTTCTTTTATAGAAATTTATCTCGAATCGACGATCAAGATCAAAAACAAAGAGTTGACAGGATTTGATTTGAGGAAGCACAATCCATGTGCATGAAGAATGATTGGTTGAGAGAGTTAGGTAACTAAACTGACTGATCATTCATTTAGGAAACTTCCAAAATCTATATTCAGTTAACTAGATTGTTTCCAAAATGAGAAATAGACAAGAATGAGTTAACTAAATAAAATAGATTTGTTTCCAATTCAAGAATCAGTTAACGGAAATTGATGACATAATATGCATTTTTAATAATTTAAAAGATTCTAAATGCACATTTTGATTTTATTTAATTAATTTAATTCCTTTTTGGATTTTAATTGACAATTTAGTAATTTATTTAATCAATATGTTAAAATATCAATTAAATAGATAACCTAAGGTTTATTTGCCAATGTAATGTATTTTTAGGAATTAATTAATTAATCAAGTGCGATGATAGATTAGGACCTAGGGTTCAGGTCAGATCAGCTTTAAATTGATGAATTGTCTATTTGGTTTAGGACTTAGAATAATCAAGATTAGGGTTTCTTAATAAACAATTGAGATTAGGGGTCTAGGGTATTGATGACCATTTTTGGGTCATTACAACTAGATCCTTCATAACATTGAAAATCCCTATGTCCTAAGCCACCACATTTGAAAAAAATGCCTTTGAAATCCTTACTACCATTCCCTCTTCTAGGTATCTTCTGATCAAATTCAACTTCAATGGTTTGCTTCTCTTTGTCATTTTTTCTAACTTTCTTTTCCTTCCCTCAAAGGCTACCTTGTCTCCTCTTCAACTTATCTTCTACCCTTAATGTGTACTGATAAGCATCCTCAATAGTACTAATCCTCAACATACTCAACTCATCCTAAATATTAAATCTCATACCATTAACATACCTAGTTACTGTATCCTTAGATACCTCCTTGTGACCAGATTTGATATTCATCTTGTACAACTCCTCTGTATATTCCTCCACACTCATGTCTTTCTTCCTCAAATTCTGTAATTTCTTGAACAACTCCAATTCATAATCCTCAAGAATGAAATTAGATTTTAACCTAGCAACCATCACCTTCCATCTTTATCCTTTTTCAATTACTTCCACCACAAGGTAGCATGACCCTTCAACTTAGTTTGTACTAACCTAACTCTCTGTGGATCTCTAATATCTTCAAGCTCAAATAAATATTCTAACCCTCCAATCCACTCTATTAAATCCTCAAGATGCAATGAACCGGTGAAAGTAGAATCATCCATCTTATGAACTTTACTTACTTGTGCCACACCCTCATCAATCTCTCCTCATCTATACAAATCTCAAAATCTTTAGTCTCAAGATCTTCAAAAGCCTCCCCAAATTCCTCTTTAGTCTTAGGATTCCTCCTCAATCCAGTCAGCACACTTCTAATCTCATTCCTTATCTCAACCCTGAATTCTTCCATCATTTATTCTAATCTTCTAGGGTTCATCCTTCTAGGTGGCATCTTACAACCCTCGGGAGAAACTATCTCTCCAACCGGTGATCTATCACAAGATGCTCCTCCAACCAATGATCTATCAGACACACAAGCAACCTCCCTCCAATCGGTATGCCTTCAAAACTTAACACCCAACAGCAGCAGAAAAAACCCTTCCTAGCCACCTTATACAGGTCCTCCATGATTTCAAGTTAGATCTACACTCTGCCTCTTCACGATCAACAGTTCTAGGCTTCACAAGTCAGGAACTAGGTTCTGCCAACACAAGAATCTTTTCCTTATTCAACCTCAATCTTTCTCATCCTTGAACCTTTCTCTAATACCACATGATGCAGTCAAGGATGGAGAAACCTCAAGGAGATCGGTCCAACCCTTGAAGCCAACATACACAACTAAATAAAAGAAGACAAAGTAGGTAAAAATAAGATATTCTAATTCTTATTATCATCAAAGCTCATTTACAATAGATCTTCAACATGTCATTTCACATGTCATTCATACATGCCAAGAACACAAGCCTTATTACACTAAAAAACCTTCAAATTCTATCCAAGCTATGTCAAATAATCTTATAAGATCATCTTTCTCCTTAGGACTGATTCCATAAGCTTATAAAGTAATTATAATTATCGATCGTCCTTGAAAACATTGCATTCCCAATGAAATCAGTAAATACATTACACCCAAATAGGTTAGGACCCAAATCTTAAATAAAAATCTCCAATGAAAGATTTAAGTGAAGCAATCACATAACAAAGTTGACCTCTAAGGAAATAATGAACTAAGATGACCACACCCAGAAAAACCAACCAGAAGATAGGAAACCAATCATAAAACTCAACAACCAACCGGGAAATGAAGAACATGACAAATACACGAAGAATCTGCCATAACTTCCGTGAGATGAAACCAAATGATTTGTGATCATATGATAAGCTCTAGGACTAAGACAAGAACATGATTTCATGACCGCAACCAAAAATAACAAGCACAAATCGACCACCATCAAAAACACCAAAAAATAGCCCAACTGGAACAAAACATAAACAAACTAAGGAAATATTTTTGTTTGATGCAAGATTATGAACATGTAAGATTGTCCTGCATCATTTTTCTTCACTCTTCTTTACCCAAGTCATGCTCATCTGATTCCTTGTCTCTTCAATTTTCACAATCTGCTTTACCTTTTTCTTGTCTGACTTATTAACCAGTTGGTTCACCTTATTGTTCTTTTCTCTATGAAACCTTGCAATTTGTCCTATCTTGTGACAATGAAAACATGCCATACCTATTGATCTCCAAGGTCCAATATTACCTCTACTTTTTCTCAATCTGTAGTTAACAACCATGTGTCCATAGTTTTGGCAATGTGAGCATGTAACATTCCACCGGTTCTCATTCTGATAAGAACTCTGTCAGTTGACTTGTACCCATTGATTTTTCATCAGTCTATTGCACTCATTAGCTTTATGTCCATACTTGTAGTTATAGAAATAACCATGAAAATTACTTGGTCTAGCATTTGATCTAACACTTTTAATACTAGATCTAACATTTGGCTTGCATACATTAGCAGTATGTCCAACCTTATGAAAATTGAAACAAACTAGTTTATAAGATCTCTTACCAAATTTTCTTAGAGATACCTTTGGTGAGGTTTTCTCATCTTGCATGTCCTTCTTGGTTCCAGAGGATTCACCAACTTCATAACTGGTGTAGCTAAGACCTTTCTTCTCTCCATGCATCCTGTAATTCTTGATTTGTTCATCAATTTTTGTAGAACTTTTATTAAAGTTCTTGAATAAATCATTTGTATCCATCAACTCACCTTTAGGTTTCTCATTTTCTTTCCTCAGATTTCCATTCTTCCTTAGGGATTCTTTATATTCTTCATTTGTCTCATGTATATTTTCATGCAATGTATCAACCTCTTGTTCAAATTTGAAGATCTCATCCACTTATCTTTTAGGGCTTTATCTTTGGCTTTTAGGGCTTCCTCTGCAATTGTCATTGCTTCTTATGTTTCCTTCCTTTCTTCCATTTCTTCACCCATTCTAATTGACAAAGCTTCTAACTCTCTTTTGATTTTCTCCTTGTTTTTATGTAGGTTATCATTCTCCTAAGACAGTTCATCCAAAGCTTCTTCATATTATCAGATCCACTTTGTTTATATAGTTGTTCAACAAGATCTAGTCTCTTGGCTCTTGATTAATGGAGTTATTATTTCAGACTTTCAATGAATTTCTCTGTGTTTGCAATTTTCTTCTCAAGTTGCCTCTGATATATCAAACCCTTCATATCATCCTTAAGGATTCTTCCCAGGTTTTTAGGATTCTTCAAGGGAACCTAGCTCTGATACCGATTGTTAATATTATAAAGCACTAAGGGGGGGTTGAATCAATGCAACCAAAGATCTAGAAAATCTTTTCATCAACTTCCAAAGTAACCAACATACAAATCTAAATATAAAATAAAAGAATAAAAAAACATACATCCATGAAATCAACACAATGACACCTATATTTTATCATGGAAACCCTTATTAGAGGGAAAAACCATGATGGAAATTATTACCCACAAATATCACTAGTGCAACAAAAATTCTTTCCATGTTAGGAGCGTAACAAAACCCTGCTAAGGGTATACTCGGTTAAGATTATCTTTATCCCTATTAGAAGAGATTAAAAATGTCCAGTTAGCAATTGTTGGTCCCACTGAGAGGGGGCTGAATAAGACCAAATAAAATCTAAACACTTAAAACTCAACTCATTGATTCACTCGGTAGCACTGAATACAGTAATAACTGATTCACCAAATAACTTAAAAACTTAAACAACCATACATCTCATAAGATGCAAATCAATCATTCAAACTTAGTAAACATAGATTTAGCTCAATTGACACCAGATTTAATGAGGAAGCCAAATATGGGAAAAACATTTGTGGGAATTGTGATCCACAATAAAAATGTACCTTTTTGAAGTACGCTTGGTTAAGAACTGATCATGTTAAAGATTACAAACACATTTGCTAAATGTGACCTTATTAAGGGATTTCCCTCATATCAGTTAAGATCTTCACCATGTTAGGAGTGACCTTGCTAGAGGACTTTAAACACTCTTTTAGAATGTCACCTACATCTAGGATTTACAAATAGGACTATTAAATCCACTCAGTTAAGATAATTTCTCTATTAAAAATTCTAACATGAATACTGGCATCACATACTCCATTTGTCTCTATTTTAGACCATAGATTCTTCTCTTTCTTCTTCTCTATTATTCTCAGTAACTCTATTCTTCAGCTTCTTCTGCTTCTCAATTCAATTCACCAACATCATAATCTTTTTTAATTTCTCATCATTTATATAGATGGATTTTTTCCTCTTAATCTCCTTGCTTAGGTTTTCCATCATTTGTGCTCAGTCGTTCGATCATCTTCTTCATAAATCTTAACTCGGTAAATCATTTCACTTTTACCTCGTAACTTGAACTTTTCTTCAGTAAATCATTTCACTTTTACCTCGTATCTTGTAAAATGAGTTTTGGTATCTTTGATTTCTCAATGAGAGATTGTGTGTCAATTTCACCAAAAGATTCACTTGGACATCCAAGGAGTTTGGTCATCTCTTGTCTACTCTTTATCATCTTGGTAACCTTCTCTTCCAAGAGATTCTTTTCTTTAGCCAATTTTGTTTGCAACTTTTGAATCATGTTTGAATGGAATTGATGGAATTGATTGTTTGGTTGTGTTGATGTCATTTGCCTTGGCTCAAAAGCCTGTTGTTGCAAAGTTATATCTTGTCTTTCATCAAAAGGTGATTGTGATTTTCCTTGTGATGGAAACATGGGTTGATAAGTTTCTTGTTTCCTTTTGGATGCTTGGAACCTAGTGAAGATTGACATGATTACTATATGAAAATGCAAGATATTTTTGGAATTTTCGAGGGACTTTTAGGATAAAAATGCAACCTAAATATGAATGGACTTTATGAAAATGCAAGTTTGGACTTTGGATGATGTATGAAAAGAAACCTATGGCTTAATGCAATTGATTTTTTTTGGATTTGAAAAACCTTTGGAAATTGTAGACCTAAGAGTCTAACCTTAGGAGAGTGAATAGGAATCTAGACTTTAAAGGGGATCAATTTGATAAAGGGATAAAAAGGGACTAGGTCCAATCCAACATGAAAAATATGGAGTGAGACCAAATGATAGGGGGGTTTGAAATTTGGGAATAAGGGACCAATTCAAGATTCTTTCTTCAATGACATAAGATAAGACCCTAAAATTTGAATCCCTTTGGGATTTTTCAAAGTTTTTGAAAAGGATCTAAATGCAGTATGAGGATTTTTGAAAGGCAATATGTTGTTATGATGCAATCTTGATGAAAGAGGATTAAGATTGAAGATGCAAGGATACTAATGCAATGTATGAAAAAGGTATTATGCTATGGATATGCAAGAATGAAGCAAATTGCAAGGCTCCAAGATAAATTTTTTCGGTCTTCATATGTTCACAAGGTTTTGACACAAGATGTTTTGGGAAGAATCAAAGTGTTCAAGAATTTTTGGGAATACTTTTGAAATGTTTTAAAAGTTTGAAATGTTTGGCATGAGAATAGAATAGAATGTTTGGAATGTTTTTGAAATTGCTCTTTAAAATTTTGAAACACCCACACAAGACACGTTGTGAAGAATGGTTATTGTAAAATTGAAACAAACACATCACAACCTAAGGAAAGTAAGGATAGTATTTGTTGAATCCCCACTTGAACCAAAGTTCAGCCACACTTACTAATAGCGGACAACCTAGAATCTTGGAGGCATGGGCTCCTCCTTACATGTGCACTCACTTCTCAGGCACTCCAAGCTTCAACTCCCAAGGGATTTTTTTCTCGACTAATAGTCGTGAAAGCGTGGGGCATCTTAGTTGGTCTCTGACCTTCCACACCAATAGATAGAAGGTTTTTGGCTACTAAAACATGGTGTTAAATAAGGGCATCCATTCAGGTGACTATATGTGTGGCATATTAGCTCCATTATGGAGGTCTCCCAGCCTATGAAAGTTATGTTTCATAGGTTTTAACACACCACAAGGGTACTGAGGGAGATATTATTCCTAGTATAATGCATTCAACACCTATCCATTAAGAGATTAGTCACAATGGCATATTTGTATCCCGGTTGGATGGCCTTGGCTTTAGCGTGTCACCGGTTGGGCATCCACTCTCACTGGCTCTACTAAAGAAAACACAAGAGTTTGGGAAAACACAATGTCTTCTACAAAACGTCCTGCATTTGAAACCATTATTAGTTTTAGGATTTAGTCTTCATCCCACGATTGCCATAACGCTGCACAAACTCATCAGTAACACCAAAATCAAGTAATCTAAGTGCAGAAACCCAAAAATAGCATTGAAAAGCATCATTCTTACCACCTGCATAGGAATAGTGACCACCTGCGTAGCATCAGGGAAACCACCTACGCAGGAACAGGCTCCCACCTGCACAGCTTCTGACCATCTACACAGGAACAGTGACCACCTACGCAGCAACTGATCAGAAGCCTAAAATAACCCAAAACTTGCAAAAATAGAGCCTTTTTCAACATATGAGCATGCACTAACATCAAAAACATAGCTAGGGTTCATTAACCATGATATTAAAGCTTATTTGCAAAGATTTGAAATGAAATTGAAACCCTAACTAGCTTGCATGTGCATAGAAATAGTTTAGGAACACCTTGAAAACCAAAACTACACTTGATCCTAAACTAGGTTAGAGTTCATTTTAAGTCCCAAAATCAGGTTTGCATGTTCATTTTAAGCCCATTGACAACTTGAACAACTTGACCTTGTATGAAACACTTCATTTTCACCCCTAGTTAGGCTAGACTATAAGTTTCTTAAAGTTTGAACAAGTTTGATAGCATACAACCCTAGACTAGATGAGATTCATTTTAGGAACCCAAATATAAATGTTTGTGTTCATTTTAAGCTTTGAAAATGAAAGTGTGAAGTTCATTTTCCACATTAGGGTTCATTAACCAAACTTAGGGTTCATTGGAATAGATTAGGGTTCATTTTAACTTGAAAATAGAGAAAAAGCAGATGAGGAAGCCCTAAATGCAAAATGGCTTCATAAACCCTCAAGAAATGATCCTAAACCCTAAAGGAGAATCCCGTGTGACCAACTGTATAGCTAAGAAACCACCTACATAGCTCTAGGCTCCAAGTGCACATGTATTGGTACCACCTACGTAGAAACAGTGACCACCTATGCAGGTATAGTGACCACCTGTGCAGCTTCAATGACAACCTATGTAGCTCTCTTCCAGCACTTGAAAAAGACACAAAAAGACCAAAAAATCCATCAATTATGCATGTTTCACATCGGTTTGACCAAATGTAAGACCAAAAAAGGGGTTAGAAGCATATCTAGGTAACCACAAACCCTAAACAATATGCTACCCTAACTAATCTAACATTAAAACCATTTGAAACAAGAGTTGAAATATATGCAAGATGACATAAGCAAACTCCCTTCAAATGTAGTTCTAATGGTCTCCTTTCTTCTCCATAGAGGTTGATATGTTGCTCTTTTACAAACACCAATTGCACAAAGAACCTTAAAAGATTGAATTGATAATGAGAATTACTAGGAGGTAGTGATCTTGAGGTTTTCTCAAAATCTTGTGGTTCAACCTTGAATGAGAGGAATGCATCCCATTTTATAGAAAATGAAACACAATTTGGTGAGATTACACAAAATCAATGCACCAACCAAGATTTTGGTTGGTAGGATGTTTGGAAGCATGAAATGTGGGAGAGATATTGAGGAGATATTGGAGGATTTTTGAGATATTGAGGAAGCACCTTAATAGGGATGAGAATCCTTAATTAAGGGATATGATATTAGGTGAGATTATGAATCTTTAATCAAATCCATAATTCAATATTCTCAAATATTCCTCTGAATCAAATTAGATTTATGAAACTGTAAAATCCCATAAATTGAAATTAGTTAATTAATTAATAAAAATTAATTAATTATTGGAGACTTATGGAAATGGGGAATAAATAAAGTTTGTTTATTTATTCAATTAGAACTTAGGATAGACTATGGGTTATTCATCCAAAAGCGGAAATTAGTAGATTATAGGTTGAATTGAAGGTTTTGATGTCAAATTGAAAGGGGTTTGATAATGTTGATAATGATTAGGGTTAATTATGAGGGTTCCAGAATAGTTTAGGAAATCATGAGGCATCGATGAGCTTTGACAATGCACCCGGATAATGATGATTGGAAATGATTGAAAAGCGCCAATGAACTTTGATGGCGTCGTAAGATTGAAATGGGGAAACATTGATGATCTTTGACAATGTTCCTGAAATGATAATCAGAAATAGTATTGACAATAATGAACAACACTATTGAATTGAAATTGATAGGTTGATAGCAATAACACCGATGATCTTTGACAATGTTATCAAATAGTTGATTGAAAGGATACGAAGCATCGATGATCTTGGACAATGCTCCTAAAATGATAAGATTGATTGAATTGGAATTAGGGTTTGATTGATTGGTTTGAAATTGGGTTGGTTAGGCATCGATGATCTTGGACAATGCCCCAGAATGGTCAGAAATGAGTCCAGACAATTCTGCAAATGAATAGGAATAGAATAAGATAGATTTGAAATGATTTAGGAAGGTTTGGAATGGTTTAGGATCAAAGAGGATTGGTTTAGGATCAAATATGATCAGTTTAGGATTGATCAGAAATTATTTGGAAAATGATTGATTTGATAAAGAGAGTAGAATTGTTAGTAATTGATGACATGGAAGAATGACAAAATATTAGTGAATGATAAAGATCAAACACACAATATAGAAGACATTTTAGAAAGGGGGCATAGGAAATGAACCATGTTTTAGGTGTCTACACACTCAACATATTATACTTTAATCCTTTAACCCAATAAACATCATCACATCTTGTGTTATTCAGTAGAGTTATATAAACTTTTCCTTTCACAGGGTATGGAGCATCATTACCAAATCTAACATATCCTCCACCATTCTTTTCCAAGGAAATAAGATTATGTGTGTCACCAGTCATGTGATGTGAATAGCCACTATCTATAATCCATGTTTCATTCTTACTTACTTGTGATATTAGGGCTCTTGGTTCTTCTTCATTAGAATTTTCTATAATAGCAACATAAACAACTTCTTTTTCCTCACTATCATGTGAATCATTATCACTTAGATCTTCATTAGCAATATGAAAATATTTCTTACCTTTGTTTTTTTAGTCTCTGACTCTCCTGAATTTATTTTCTCTTTTGTTCTTATCTTTTTTATCCTTCTTCTCCTCATTATCTTTCTCAGGGCAATTAGATGCAAAATGACCAATCTTGTTACAATTTAAACATTTCAAGGGTAACTTACCTTGTTATTTTCATTTGCCTCTTTGTAGCCTTCTAGCCAACAAAGCTTTAAAATCTCTCTTGTTCTCTTCATCTGCAGCATATAATTATTCCAAACCACTCTGACAACTATAAAATATCTCACTAGTACTACTCAAATATCCATCACTAGGTCTAGAATCCTTAGAGCTTCCTATCTTCAAAGATGACTTAAATGTAGACTCAATCTTAGATGTAGTAGGTAAACTATTATCAAAATAATTAATCTCAAATGCAACCAGCTTACCAATAGTAGTATCAAGAGAAACATTCATCTGAGGAATGGATCTCAACTCTTGTATAGCAGATACTCGAATAGCATAACTCAGTAGCAGGGTTCTCAACATTTTTATTGTAACATCTTCTTATGTTATGGCTCCACCAGCTCCTCTAATAGAATTTACAATCTCCTTAAGTCTAGTGTTATATTATATTATATTTCTCCATCTTTCATTCTCATCGAATCAAATCTACCTTTTATTCTTTCTTCTTTGGCTTTCTGACATGCTGATCTCCACCATATGTCAAAATAAGCTTATCCCACATTTTTTTGAAGTATTACATCCATCAATTTCATCATATTCCTAGTCAGTAAATGTAGAAGTTATCTCAATCATAACTTGTGTGTGTTCTTGCTTCTATCTTTTCCCATTGATTGTCAAAGGTGCAGTTGTTGGTGCAACATATTCATTATCAAGAAAATGAAGTCCATATTCTCCTATACCAGATACATGCAATCTCATCCTACTTTTCCATGTAGAGAAATGTTCCCTATTCAACTTTGGTGCTTCCCTCTTATACATCTTTAGATCTTGACTCAAGTCCTTTTAAACTTAACACTTAAGACAACCAGAGCTCTAATACCAATTGTTGGTCCCACTGAGAGGGGGGTGAATCAGACCAAATCAAATCTAAACACTTAAATCTCAACTCATTGATTCACTCAGTAGCACTGAATACATTAATAACCAATTCACCAAATAACTTAACAAATTAAACAACCATACATCCCATAATATATAAATCAATCATTCAAACTTAGTAAACACAGATTTAGTTCAGTTGACACCAGATTTAATGAGGAAACCCAATATGGGAAAAACCTCTATGGGAATTGTGACCCACAATAAAAATGTACCTTTCTGAAGTATGCTTAGTTAAGAACTTATCATGTTAAATATTACAAACACATTTGCTAAATGTGACCCTGTTAAGGGATTTCCCTAAGATCGGTTAAGATCTTCACCCTGTTAGGAGTCACCTTGCTAGAGGACTTTAAACACTCTTCTAGAATGTCACTTGCATCTCCGATTTACAAATAGGACTGTTAAATCCACCCAGTTAACATATTTTCTCTATTACAAATGCTAATAAGAAACAGTAAAACTTTGATCTGTAAGTATATCAACTACCTTTTGCTTGTGTCAAATCCTTTATGCTCACATAAATACTAGCATCACATACTCCATTTGTCTCTGTTTTAGACTATAGATTCTTCTCTTTCTTCTTCTCTGTTCTTCTTGGTAACTCTGTTCTTCAACTTCTTCTGCTTCTCAATTCAATTCACCAACATCATAATCTTTGTTAATTTCTCATCATTTATATAGATATATGTTTTCCTCTTAATCTCCTTACTTAGGTTTTCCATCATTTGTGCTCATTCATTCGATCATCTTCTTCATAAATCTTAACTCAATAAACTATTTCACTTTTACCTCGTAACTTGAACTTTTCTTAAAACTCTCACAATCAGGTTTAACCACTTGATCTTCACCTTAAATCTTCTCATTGAATTTTCTCGCTCGTAGATCTTCTAACAAACTTCCTTTAATTCTTATCTCCATCCAGATCATCATAGCCTTGTATTAAATTTGATCTTATCATCATTTACAATCAATATCTTTTACTTGGTAATTTTTCTTTGCAACTCGGTAACTGACTTTGTTCACTTCTTGGTGCTCGGTGCTCAGTAATTGAAAACTAATTAACACAAATCTATACCGACTGACTCGGTCTAGCTAGGTAGAGTAACTCTCTTCAGTCAGAACTTAGCTCTTTGCAATTTCTGACTTAATCAATCAAGTGTACCAGCTTCATAACATCAAATATATAGTAGCAAACAACTATATCAACATCACTTCATCATTGTATGATCTGTATTTGTCACCCATTTAACTTCTCCTTCGTATGATATGATAACTCAATACAAATCAGTAAATTAATTACTTGACATCAATGACAAAATAATAACTGATCTAACCATTTCTACAAACATGTATACTCATTATCACTCAGTCTTCATCATCTCCATCAGTTAATAAATAGGAACTACCATGTTAAGTGATTTTAAACTCCTTCTGAGAGTCACCTTGTTAAAGGATTTTAGTCTTTAGACCTATTAGGATCCTGCTTACCCTATTATGAGTAGCCTTGTTAAAGGATTTTGACTATAAGCCTATTAGAACTTGCCTTGAGTAAGTAAACTCAAATAATGACCTGATGATGGAACCTTCTTCCTGGCAGATCCACTTTTGTACTACTCATTGTACTGCTCTAATCATACAAACTTCATCTTTAACCACTACAATCATCGCAACATCAACAACACTCTCAACAACAATTTTTTCCTTCAATTTCATCTCTTATAAACACTTTCAAGTCGATGGAATAACCCTAAAATGTGTTATCTGAGTTGGCCTCCAAATATCAACCAAAATTCATAAGCGATCATATCCACATAGGAAATTGACACAAGGAGGGTCGGTAGATGGGGCCAAAGGAACTCCCAAATACCAAACTAGCTTGCAAAACACAACACAAAAGCATTAAAACATAGAGAGAGAGAGAGAGAGAGAGAGAAGAAATGCATATACTTTTATTTATTCATCAAACTTCATACATGTTGGGCTATGAGGCCTTCCTGGTTATGACCATATAGATTCAAAACAATCAAAGAAAAATCCTCATGTATGTGAGATCCACAATCTCTCATCTTTCTTCATTTACAGTTCACTATCAATCCATCTCCTATGATCTTCTACCTAATAAATGAACAGAACAATACATTTATACAAGAGGCAACCAAAAAGGTCAGCCTTGAAAGATCCTAAAGATCCTCATAAGAAGAAGTAACAACCCTAATTTAGGTCCACACATTCCCCAATGAGATCCTAAATTAATGCTGAGACTAAAAATTAACTACAGATGTCAGCCACAAGAACAAATAGTCAAAAACCCTACTCGGTGAGACAGGAACAGAAAGAACCACTAAGCAGATAGGAACAGCTATTGCGACCATTTGGTGAAACCAAGCCAAAGAAAGTATCTAAGTTGATGAGGAACCAAGCCTTCCACCAATAACTCCAAAGTAGTTTACCAAATGTCTCCACTAAGTTACCAAGCTCCAAAAGAAAAACATTTATTTTTTTATACAGGATTGCCATGAACCCAAGATGCTCCTGCATCAGACGCCTAAGGTTGAAAAGAAATGATTCTCCAAATCAAGAGTGAGGTACAACCTAAAATAAATCCAAATAAGATTGAGAAATCCATGTATAATCTTCAATTAGTCTGTACATTCTTCCATTTTACCAAGTATTCTATGTAATCCTTTCCTCTTGTGCTTCTGCCAACTCTTTGTTCCAAAATCTGTTCAATTTATTCTATTTGTTTCTTAGGATAATCAATCAGTATTGTCACTTCTTTATCAGGTTCATGATACTCATACAAAACTAAAATATTGAATATAGGTGATATATCCATTTCATCAGGAAACTATACTTCATAAGCATTTCCACTATTAAATTTTCTCAAAATCTTGCAAGGACCAAATTTATTCATCTTTAATTTTCCATATGTTCCAACAAGAAATCTACCTTTCTTCAAAAGAACCATCACTTCATTACCAACCTCAAAAACCTTATGTCTTCTTGATCCATCTACACTATCCTTGTATTTCTGATTACTTTGTTCCAACTTATGTTTCACTTCCTCATGTAATGTCTTCATAAACTCAGCAAATTTTTCTCCTTCATCACTTCTCTTCTCTTCTCCAACAATATCTCTCAAGTCTAATATACCTCTCAATTTTGTGCCAATAACAACCTAAAAGGGTGTCTTTCCAGTACTTCTATTCACTGAATTATTGTATGCAAACTCTACTTGTGCTAACATCACATCCCAATTACTCGATTTATCTCCAACTAAGCATCTCAACAAGTTACCCAAACTTTGGTTTACAACCTTTGTTTGTCCATCAGTCTATGGATGAAATGTAGAAATATACTTCAACTCGGTGTCTAGCTTCATCCAAAGTGTTTTTCAAAAATAGCCAACAAACTTACTGTCTCGGTCAAAGATGATACTCCTCACCAATCCATGCAATATGAATATCTCTTTGAAGAAAAGATCTGTTATTTGCACTACATGTCATATTTTCCTACATGGTATGAAATGTCTCATTTTAGAAAATCTATCCACAACAACAAATATAGAATCATTACCTCTTGTTGTCCTTGGTAAGCCAAAAAATATAATATCACTCCAAGGTTTCACAGGAATAGAAATCGGTGTATAAAATCCAATATTCTAACTTACTCCTTTTTCAACTTGACAAACTCTACAACTCTTCACAAATTTTTGAACATCTTTATAGAATAAAGAAAAAAAAATACCTCTCCTTTAGTAAACTCAGTGTTTTATCAATGCCTAAATGTCTTGTCAAACCAATACTATGTTTCTCCTTTATCAAATTGGTTCTCATTGATCCTCTCAGTATACATAATTGAACTCCTTTGAACAACATATCTTCTTGAATGAAATAGTCTTCAAACCTACTCGGTTGATTTGGAATAGGTGCTCTGCACATTCTCCATGGCTCAGAATAATTAGGGTTAGTTTCATGCAAATTCTTTATATAATCAAAACCAAGAACTTCAATTCTCATTTCATCCATCAAAGATATTCTTCTACTCAATGCATTAGCCACTCGGTTGGATACTTCACTCTTATTTTTTTATCACAAATGTGAAACTCTGCAAATACTCTACCCATTTCATATGTCTCTGATTCAACTTATTTTGACTACTCAAATACTGTAAAGCATTATGATCAGTATAGAACACAAATTCACTTGGCATCAAATAATGTTTACACTTCTTCATGGCTTGAACAATAGAATAGAATTCTTGATCATATACAAAGTATTCCTTTTTGGATTATTCAACTTCTCACTAAAGAAAGCAACAGGCTTACCTTCTTGAGTCAACGCAGCTCCTATTGCACTTCCACTTGCATCACACTCAACTTGGAATACCTTATTAAAATCAGGTAAGGCTAACACAAGAAATTCAGCAACCTTCTACTTCAAATTCTCAAAACTCTTATCAGCTCCATGAGTCCACTTGAACTCTCTCTTGTCTCCTCTCATTGTCTCAGTCATAGCATTAAAAATTGAACTAAAATTTATGATGAACTTTTAGTAAAAACTTACTAATCGATGAAATGTTATTACCTGAGTGACATTCTGAGGTCTAGGCCAATCAAGTATATCTTCAACCTTCTCAGGATCTATCTTCAAACCATCAGGTGATATCACAAATCCCAAATACACAAGCTCTTCTTTCATGAAGGAAGGCTTTTTCAAATTAATCAACAACTTTTCCTCTTTCAATCTCTACAATACTTGTCTGATGTGCAACAAATTCTCTTCTTTGGTATTACTAAATATTAGAATGTCAGCCAAATATACAATCACAAATTTACCCAAGAATTTCTTCAAAACCTCATTCATCAACCTCATAAAAGTACTTGGTGCATTAGCTAAACCAAAAGGCATAACCAACCACTCATACAAACCTTCTTTTGTCTTGAAAGAAGTCTTCCATTCATCATCTTCTTTGATTTTGATCTGATGATAGCCACTCTTCAAATCAATCTTGGTTAAATATTTTGCTCCACTCAAACAATCCATTATATCATCCATCCTCGGTATAGGGAACAGATACTTCACTGTGATCTTGTTAATAGCTCTTGAATCAGTACACATTCTCCATTCTTCATTCTTCTTAGGTGCTAACATAGTTGGTACTACACATGGACTCAAAATTTCTCTGATCAAACCTATCTGCAACAACTCATGAACTCGTCGGTTAAGTTCCTCATTCTTGGTCGGTGTCAATCGGTGTGGTGCCTTGTTTGGAAAACTAGCTCTAGGAATCAGATCCATACAATGACTAGTATCTCTCATCGATGGAAAACCATTAGGTACATTATCTAAAATGATTTCCTTGTACTCGGTGAGAAACTTCTCAACTTCTGCAAGAATTTTATCTTATGTTTTCTCACTTAGTTTGTTAGGAATCAAAGCATAACAAATACCATTTCTCTTTAGATCCTTAACAAACTATCTACCTTCCATCAAACAAACTTTCACATATGTACACATCTCACCAATAGATTCTTCACCCAAAGGTAACAAAATTTGTCTCTTTTCATCATCCCAAATAGTATATTTATTCAATCTTTCATCAAGTATAGAATGCCTATCATATTTCCAAGTTCTACCCAACAAAATATGACAAAAATCTATAGGCATGATATCACACAACACCTCATCATAATACTTTCCAATTTTCATATTGACAAAACATTGTTCACTTACTATGAGTGTATGATAATCTTTGACCCTTGAAATGTTATAGGGCTTTGGGTGCTTCAATCTCTCCAACTGAAACTTTGTAACCATGTCCACGGATGCTAGATTCTCAAAACTTCTACTATCAACAACCACTTTCCAAACTTGGTCTGCAACTCTACATCTGGTCTTGAACAAAATTTTCCTCACTAGATCTTCCTTATTTTCACTCCATAATATTCTTCTGACCATCATGTTTCCTTCCTTTTCAGGTTCATTTGGTGAATCTTCTTTCTCCAATGCATTTCTTCTACTACTGACTTTCTTGCTTGCATGTATACACTCAAATGATCTATGTCCTTCTTCTCCATAATTGTAACAATTTTTTTGGAATCCACTTCTATTATAGCCACCTCAGGAGTAATTACCTATTCCTCTGAAGGAACTTCCACCTTTCCACTCAGTCTTTACTTTGTCTTTATTTGTCTTGTCTTGATCAGATCTAGGGTTTTCACCATAAGATCTACCTCTTCCTCTAGAGAATCAATCACCTCTTCCTCTTTTTCTTTGCTCATGTCTTTTGTTCAATTTCTCCTCATCTTTCAGGGAAAATTGATAAGCTTCTTCAATACTTTCCATCTTTACTAAGCTGATCTCTTCTTGAATATAAATTCTTAATCCATTCAGATATCTTGCAATTCTTTCTAGCTCATCTTCAGCATGTCCAGATCTGATATCTAATCTATAGAATTCCTCAGTGTAATCCTTCATCGAGCTATATTTCTGCTTCAAAATTTGCATTCTCCTAACTAGGTTAATCTAATAATCACAAGGTAGAAACTTTCCCTTCAATTTTTTTATCATCTTGCCTCACCACAAGGATGCATGACCTTTCAAATTTGTACTTTCAATCTTCACATTTTTCTCCTTTGATACATTATCATACTCAAGGTATTTCTCCATCTCTGTTATCTAGTCTATCAACTCATCTAAATCCAGCTTTCCACTATACTCAAGAGGATTAAACTATGGTGTGGACTTCAAATTTGTCAAAGCTTGTAGGAGTATTTCTTCTCCTGTATCTATCAAAGGTGCAGGTGTGGCTTCTGCATGCACTTCTTCGACTTCATCATCACTAACATCATCAAGATGTCTTCCTTGGCGTTGGGATATCTCAAGAACTTCCAATCTAGCAGGAATTTGCCTTAGCATATCATCTAGGTCTAGATCTTCATCTCACTTCCCTCAAACCATCTTGAAATCCTCTATAATACTAGGTCAGGTCATGATCTGCTAACCCACAACAATAACCAATTATGATTTACAAGAAGGAACCTCAGATCTTTCATCTCTCTACTACCACCTGATGCAAGGAGGGTTCGTAGATGGGGCCAAAGGCACTCCCAAACACCAAACCAGCTTGCAAAACACAACACAGAAGCTTTAAAACATAGAGAGGGAGAAAAGGAATGCATAGACTTTTATTTCTTCATCAAACTTCATACATGTCGGACTGTGAGGCCTTCCTGATTATGACCATATACTTTCAAAACAATCAAAGAACAATCCTCATGTATGCAAGATCCAAAATCTCTCAGCTTTCTTCGTTTACAATTCACTATCAATCTATCTCTTATGATATGCTACCTAATATATGAACAAAATAATACATTTATAAAAGAGGCAACCGAAAAGGTCAGCCCCGAAAGATCCTAAGATCCGCATAGGAAGAAGTAACAACCCAAATTTAGGTCCACACGTTCCCCCAATGAGATCCTAAATTAATGTTGAGATAAAAAAATTAAGTGTAGATGTTAGCCAGAAGATACAAGAGTCAAAAACTCTACTCAGTGAGATAGGAACATAAAGAACCACCAAGAAGACATGAATAACTATCGAGACCATTTGGTGAAACCAAGCCAAAGTAAGTAACCAAGTTGATGAGGAACCGAGCCTTCCACCGAGAACTCTGAAGCAATTTACCGAATGTCTCCTCCAAGCTATCGAGCTCCAAAAGAAAAACATATTTTTTTTTTATACTGGATTGCCATGAACCCAAGATGCTCATGCATAGCCACAACACAGATATCATAGGTTAGTATGTAGATAGAGATGGCTCGAGTATAGGGCTTACCTGGTAGGTGAGACCACATGAGCCGTTAATGTGTAGAGTGCTTTAGACACACTACATGCCTGAGTGGACGGAGGAGAGTTCATAGTGATTAAGACTCATACAGGAGTCAGGGTAGGGGATCCACAGATAGCATAGATGCAGGTAGAAATCTAGAGTCTGATGGTACTGGTTGGGGGCTTGACTACAAAGTGAGATGAGGCTCAGAGACGGGCAGAGGTGTATAGGGGAGAGCGAGATATAGCCCACAAGATAGCTACTGCAGGGGGGGGAGTAGGCCATATACTAGGAGATGCCTTTGCAGCACATAGGGAGGCAGGAAGGAGACGGTGAGAGGCCACATATTACATGGGCCTATATTTTGGGGTTGTACCAGAGGGACAGAGGGAGCCTACATATACAGAGAGATCTATGAGACAAAGCACAGGAAGAGCCTCACGAGGATTTGTAGGGATGAGACCTCCTCGAGACAGAGGGGGTGATGGGATAGATGGGGCTGGGTCATCCTCACAACCAGCCTCATGATTCAGCTCAGTTGATGGTTGATACACATGCAGTTTTGACTTTGATCTATATGTATAGTGGAATTTTGAGATATACATGTATATGGTTTTTGACATTGATGTACTTTATTGGACATTTGATATATACAGACACTTTTATTGATGGTCCTATCTTTGTGATGTATGATATTTCTATATGTATATGATGATGATTTTATGACTGACAGGTGTGATGCAAGATGTGATGTTGATGATACTGATGTATTTGTGATGCAGGATGTGATATGTGAAGTTTATGTGTTTAATGCTTTTATATGTGCACATGGATGCAATGTTTATATGTTTAATGCAATGAGGAATAAATAGATGTATTTTGGAAGAATGAATTTGATTTCTTACGATATAATGAATATTAATGAATAATGTACTTAATGATTAATAAAAAGTAATGATTAATGGACCTAATGAGTAATGCAATGTAATGATGAAAATAAATGTCTAATGAGTAATGAGTAAGTAGATAATGATTAATGAATAATGCATAAGGACTAATGAGTAATGAGATTCTATTTAAAATGATGACTAATGAATAATGAATAAGGACTAATGATTAATGAGTAATGAGATAATGTGATGAAATGCATCTAGATAAGTAGGATGAATTTGAAGTCAATACTTAAACTCATCATGAGATAATGAATGCAACTAAATGAAGACTCTAATGAGGACAATGTGTTTTTGTGTGTACCAACCAAAACTAAGAGGATCACATAGCTAGCTTTAGAGGGAATAAACATGAATCTTGCCAAGAGTAACAAAAAATGCAACATGACTTAATCTAATATGCAACCTAACTACATGATTTTTGTGGGATCACATTGTATTAATGTTGGAGAGCACACCCTAGTTTGATTTTTCAAAAGGAGTTATGCACAATGTGTTAGAAAATACAAGTGATATTGTTCCTTTGCGTGAACGAGACTCTCAGACAAATAGTTTGTTAAGAATACAGATGTAAGATTTTGAGTCATGATGGTACCAATGAAATGTTACTCATGGGAGGATTTAATACACCCAAATCTTTTTAAGGATTTGGTGGTATGTGCATAAATTTTACCCCCGATGAGGCATACATAGCCATGACTATAGACCAAACAAAAGTGTACTAAACAAATATGAAAAGTAGATCATACCACAAAGACATGTATTCCAATAGACACCATTCATGATGAACCAAGATATTAAAGATCAAGCCAATCATGAGGATGAGATATTAGAACACAAAAAATAAAATCAACAAAAAGGCATCGTGACCAAGAAGTCATTCAGTCCAAAATTTCTTTCCATGAACATGATTGTGTGATGCTTGATTGATAAGCCGATGCCAGTAGGATGCATCCTGAAAGGCAAAGATTGATTGATTGTTGAAACATGCATTCATTGGCAATTGCTTGGGAATGGAATAATAGCTGTGAAATTCAATCTGTCAGTTGATTTGTGAGAATGCTTGTGATCCTTGTGTCTAGGAAAAAAGCTCATTATCGTGGGGTAAGCTTAGTCGTGCAGGTATAAAGTTTTATTGTGGATGTGAATATGGAAGGAAACTACCTGCATAGATATGGTTAGTGTAACAAATTTATTAGGACAAGGTGTTGGATGGCGTGGAAGGGATGGTACAAATAGATGGTAGATCTGACTACACATGGCACCTAAAATAGGTTTTCACCATGGTACTTATCCATTGTGCCATTGAAGTGGTTTTCACAAATGGACGATTTTATTTCTCTTTCTCTTTTTTATTTTTTTTTGCTTTTTTGCTTTTTTTATTTTGTCACTGATTTTCTAATTTTTTGGATTTTTCATTGATTTTGCTGATTTTTTTGTTTTTTCACTAATTTTTTGTTGTACAAAGGACTATGAACAAACTATGCATAGAAGCATTTGAGATGTACAATATTTACAGGACCAGGGACATGAACTCCCTCTAGTGTTGCAATCTGATAAGCTTCAGAGCCAAATTTGGCTGTAACCACAAAGGGCCCCAACCAGTTAGGCTCAAACTTTCCTTTCTTTTCACGGTTCTGGAGATTCTTCATATTGTGTTCCAGGACAAGATCACCCACCTCAAATTGATGAGGTTTGATCTTCTTATTGAGTTGTAAGAGGAGGAAATTTTGATACACGTGGAGGTGATTGAGGGCATTAAGGAATCTTTCATCGAGGAGTTCAAGCTCTTGTAAGTGAGCAACTCGAGATTCTTCTTTGGACATCAGATTCTTCATGGAGATTCTGAGGGAAGGGAGCTTAATTTTGATGGGGAGAATATCCACAGTACCATAAACAAGGGCAAACAGAGTGGCTCCAGTAGGGGTATGGATGGAAGTATGGTAGGACCAGAGGGTGGGACTTAGGCGAAGGTGTCAATCATAGCCAGCTTCATCAATTGTATTTTTGAGGATTTTCAGAATGATTTTTTTGGTTGCCTCTACTTGACCATTTCCTTGTGGAAAGCATTTAGAAGAGGAATTTTGGTTAATGCCAAATTTCTTACAGTTTTTTGTGACATCCTTATTTTTGAATGGGGTCCCATTATCGATGATAATGTCTTTAGGAATGCCATAATGACAAATAAGATAGTTCAAAATGAACTTTGAGATATATTTTCTAGTTGTATAGGTAAGAGGGACAACCTCAACCCATTTAGTGAAATATTATGTGGTAGCAAGGATGTATTTCTGGCCATTGGAGGAATTTGGAAAAATCTGGCAAGTGAGGTCAAGTCCCCAATTGGAGAAAGGCCAAGGTGTGATGGTAGGTTGGAGGAATTGGGAGGGAGGGTGTATCATATCACCGTGCTACTGACAGGGCACACACTTCTTTACATAATGATAGGTGTCTTGTTCCATAGTAGGCCAATAGTATCCAGCGTGTAGAAATATCTTGGCCAAGGTGAGACCACTATAATGGGCCCCACAAATCCCTTGATGTACCTCCTCTAATGACATTTGTGCTTAATCAGAACTCAGACTCGTTAGAATAGTTCTGTCGAAGTGTTTTCAAAAAAGGGTATCACCAAGGATTATATAGCGTGAGGTTCGGCGGATGAAGGTCTTGCATTCATTCAGGGTGAGGGTAAGTGGAATGACCTTATTTTTCAGGTAGGAATAGATTTCTTGGTACCAAGGGGAATTAGGATCAGCAATTTTACATACCATTTCAGTCTTCGACTGGTTGTGGGGAGGGACCATAAGATTCTCAACGAGAAACTCACATCATGAACTGTGTTTAGGCATGTAGATTAATGATACAATTGCTACCATTGTGTCACCTACTTTGTTGTTTGTCCGGGGGATTTTCTAGAAGTTCTGTTCTGTAAAATTTTGTTTCAAGTCTTCCACCTGTAACACCCCAAAATTGGCATCTTGTAACCCTAACCAATTTTGTTGCATTTTTCATTCTTTTGAATCATCAAAGTCCTATTGTACTAGGCAATTCTGAGTTTTGACTGACTCTACTCGACCTAAGTGTCAAATGCAGAAAATCCTAAATCTACATTAATCATACATTATATTTAATTCCTAAATATCTATTGGCTAGACAAACCCTATGATTGAATTAATTTAACTATAAATTCCTAGCACTTTAATTAAATTAAATTCACCCCTTTTAGCTAAAACACAGAAAAAGGAATTACATAATATTTAATTATTAAATAAATATCCTCATTTCAAAAAAAGAATTTAATTATTTAGATAATTGAGAAAAACACATTTATGAGGTCATATTCTATTTATTTAATTAAATATTCTCTCAAAAATCTTCTCTTCAGTTCAGAAATAGAAACTTTCAATTAACTGTGCTTTAAAGAGAAAGAAAACAGTTCAAATCAAGAAAGAAAATAGTTAAAATCAAGAAAGAAAATAGTTAAAAACAAAGAGAAAACAATTCATTATTTTCTTTTAAAGAAAGCTTACTAATTTGAACTGGTTTTTCTATCTGTTTTATTTCAAAAAGGAAACTTTCTATTCTGAGTAGGCTCTCAATCTATAAAAGAGCTCTCATTTCTCATTCAAAGCCCCCCT
Source organism: Thuja plicata (assembly GCA_018584345.1). NCBI lineage: Eukaryota > Viridiplantae > Streptophyta > Pinopsida > Cupressales > Cupressaceae > Thuja > Thuja plicata. The sequence goes on along the minus strand of MU223355.1, from coordinate 578,508 downwards.
GAAAATATGCATTGTTAGAATAAAGAATTGCTTCTACATTTTAGAATTCATCATCTCATTTCAATTAAGCTCATTTGCAATAGAATAGCCTCATTTTCTTAGATTAATCTCATATTTCTTATCATGTCTTAGTTTAATTCATTTAGATTAATCTTGCATCTTTCATGTTCTTAGATTAATCTTGCATTATATTACATTCATGGAGAAAAATCCTTTGTTCTTGGATTGGTCTAGGTTGTGAGACTCTCATTCTGAGAGCCATTCAAAACCCCTTCTGGATAGAAGGCCATAGGTCGAATCACATAGGAATGTAGGATGAATAACTCATATTCACTTCTATATGTGGCTGATGAACAAGGACTATGTTGAAGTGTATGGTTGAATAAGAAGGCCACATTTAATATATACATTTATGGCGCCCACCGTGGCTAAGTTACCCTCCAACTACAATGTAGAGACGCTTTTTACTAAAGAGGAAGAAACTAAAAACTCCAAGTTGCAAAAAAAATTCCAAATTATACAAGAACAAATTATTCAACTCATGAAGGATAAAGACAAACTTGCTACACAGTTCACGCTGGAAAGCATTTGTCCATTCCTGTTTGATAAGAGTCTATGCCTGCCTCCTTTTCCTAAAGGAGTTGAATTTCCCAAGTATGATAAATACTTGGGTACCTCTAATCCCCAGGATCATTTGAGAGAGTTTGGTGCTCTCTCTGTGGAGTTCATACATGATCAAACCTACGTCATGTGTCTCTTCCCACGTAGTTTGGGAGGGCTAGCTATGGAGTGGTTCTCTAGGCTACCAACTGGCATCAAAAATTTTGACAAAATTGCCAATTTGTTTCTACAATACAATTCTCACAATATCCAACATCCGGTTCACATCCGAGATCTTTGCAACTTGAAAAAAAATCATGGAGAATCCTTCTTGACATTTCTCCAAAGATGGAGACAACTTTATACAAGATATTCTCGCAAAATACCCGAATTTGAAAAGTTGGACATCTTTCTAGACAATCTTCTTCCCAACTTTGGGTATCAAGTATAGCTGCAAGGTCCTTTAACCTTTGATGACATGATTGGGCAAGCTGTGAGAATTGAGACATTTATGGTCAAGAAAGGAGAATTGGCCTTACACAAGGAAAATAAACAAGGGTCTTCCTCCTCAAGCAAAGATAAACCCAAATTTCCCAACAAGAACCAGAATGTTGTGAATGATGGAGTTGTAGACAATGTGACTCCCAAGCCTTCAAAGGCTAATTTTAATCTCACTACCACAATGCAGGCAGCTAAAGCCACTGAACAGGCTACGACATAATCCAAACCCATTACCTCACATTTCTCCAGACCTAAACCTTGGGCTCCTAGACCCAAGCATGAGTTCACTTCTCTAGGATAACCTCTTGATGTAGTTTACAAGACTCTCTTGGAAAACCAAATACTCACTCCACTGGATAATTTATGACCTTATGATTTGCAACCAAGACCCTCTTGGTGGAATGAATCTTCTTATTGTGATTTTCACCAAAACAAAGGTCATAAAATGACTACTTGTCTTAAATTGTGGCATAAAATCCAGGATCTCATCGATAGTGAGGTTATTGCTATGGGAGGTCACAAAAAGAACTTGGACCACCAAGCTTTTAAAGACCCATTTCCTCCTCATGGGAAAGGTGAGTCATCCAAAGGCAAAAATACTGATGCCAAGGTCAACTATACATACACCAATAACGACAATGTCATTAATATGGTTGAGCCTGTTAATACTGAATACTGTAATGTTGTCATTCTCAAGGGAAGGGAAGATACTCGCAAGCCCAAAACTCCTTTCATCTTGTGAGGGTCTAAACCTTAGCCCTCCAAACAAGAACAGTCTCAAGTTAGCGCAAACATTTTTACTCGATCTCGTGCTAAGATCATCCTCAAAGGCCCTGAGTCTTCTATGTCTACACCAACACAACCTGCAAACAAAGTTACTCTTGGCTCTACCAATAAGAATCTAAAATTGGGTTCCTCATATAATGCTTCCAATTACAGCATTCTAGATCAATTACAACATACTAACACGCAGATCACCATCTTCAAGATGTTAAAACTCTCCCCTTCTCACAAGGAGATCCTTGATAAAGCCCTCACTGAGGCAAATGTCCTAAAAGATCTCAATCTTGACCGGTTTCAATCCATGGTAGGTCACTTGACCTCCTCCCATTACTTATCTTTCTCTGAGGAAGATGACCATTCTTTGAGTCACCCACACAACAACCCCTTGCACATTGAAGTCATGATTGGTCCAAAGCGTGTTCGTCGTGTTCTCATAGATAACAGCGCTGGCCTCAACATTTGCTCTGCTAGCTTCCTTAATGAGTTAGGCTACGAAGAAGAAAGCATAGATGCCCTCAAAAAGATTACTATTAAGGCCTATGATGAAGAAGAACTCAAATCTAAGGGGCTAGTTGTGTTGCCAATCAGAGTCATCCATGTTGAAAGGGATGTTATCTGTCAAGTACTTGACATTCCTTTGGCATACAATATTCTGTTGGGAAGAACATGGATCCACAAAATGCAGGTTGTCCCTTCAACATACCATCAGTACATTAAGTTCCCATTCCAAGGATCTGAAGTGACTATACCTGCTAATACATGCTATGATTGCAACACACTCACAAAATCTATTTGTATCTTTGTACCCACCAATAGAGAGTCTACTGAGTTCCTCGAGACTAAAATAAAGGAAATGGAAAAGGATCTGACACTCAAGGAAACTAACATGGGAGGATATCAGATTGAACCCATGCTATTTGTTACATCTTTTCCTTTGTCTCCACATTCTTTTGGGAGACCTTCTAAGAGTACTAAACCTTCTACAGTTCCTCCTCAAACAAAATATGGTGGTACCTTTGTACAGGCCACAATACCATTAGAAGAAGAAGTTGAAAATAGGGGTATCAAAGCTTGGATCTATAAAGGGGAAGACACCTCTGAACAAACCACTACACCTTGTGACATAAAACCTAAATAGTATGGCAAGGGTCTGACTATTATGCAACGCTTTGGCTACAAAGGGAATGGTCCCATAGGTGTGAATCATAAAGGATTTATTGCACCACTTGAAGCTATTGGTCAACGAACACGTGACTCTATAGGTATAGGATTCAAGAAACTCACATTTCAACTAGGGATAAACAATTTTTTACCTCATGCAGATCAAAAACCAACACCTAAAGGTACACCTAAAAATGAAGAGTCTGAAGATAGCTCTGAGGAGGACTGCTTCCCTTGTCCCATTCCTCCAGATATGATAGCATTCTTTGTTGAGCCCGATGACTTTATACTGCGTGTCAGTATAGTCGAGACTGATAGTGACTCTGATGACACCACTCCACTTACTTCATTAACCTATGAACAGTGGAAAGAAATGCAAACTATAAATCTAGGTCATCAAGGTGATTTGTATGTACCACCACACTTTCAAGAGCAGTTTGAACAAGAATCCCAGCCACTTCTCACTAAACAAGAAGTAGATGATGTTGCAAACACTAATGAGGTACCTATGTCAAAAGGTGCTCATCTGACTATAGCAAAGGTTCTAGGAAGAACTCATCCAAACTGGGGACAAAGGGTTGATTTCACTCATGTTCTTGATATGACGCCCAATGATGAAATGAACTCTCATGAGTATAAGTTTGATGATTTGTCATATGCCACCTATGACAGGGATATAGATACAGTGCACACATATGAAAACCTTCTTGAAGTAGGTGAAGGGTCTAGTGTAAGGACAAACGAGTCTAATTCCATAGATGTTAATGTGTCATCTACTACGGTCGCTAGGAATCAAAGGAATTCGACTACACCTTTGGATGAGATTGCTCTAGGTCTCAACTTACTAGTCCATGCTTTCGATGATTATACCATGAATGCACTTGAACTCGTAACTCCTTTTTCACTCTGCCATCCCAAGCTTATAGACTAGAACTCTCCCTCCCCATCTAATGAAGTCCTTACGTTCCAGAATGATTACACTCTTGCCTATTACCTCAACATTGTCGAACCTATAATGTCCTCCACTAGTGAAGAAAGTGTCAACATTACTAAGGCTGATATCAAGTATCTCAGTCACAAAATCAAAAGAAGAAAAAATAGGCGCTCTGATGGTGAAAACCACATTGTGGCAATGTCAGAGCCTAAAAAAGTCAAAATAAAGGACGTATCCAAGGGTGAAAACCTCTCTGAGGCACCTGAGGATGAGATACTTGATACGCTTCTAAGCCATTTCCAAGAACGATCCTCTATGCTAATTGAACCAACTCAACCAATCAACTTGGGTACAGAAGTTGAACCCCAGATCATTCATTTGGCACAATCATTATCTGAGGCAGAAAGAGAGGAATTCATTACATTCTTCTAGAGCTAAAAGATAAACTTTGCATGGAAATATTTAGACATGCCAGGATTAGACCCTAATCTAATCATGCATCATTTGTCCATTGCACCAGGCGTCAAGCTTATCAAACAAAAGCTTCAAAAAATGCATCAACATGTGGCTTTACTTGTCAAAGATGAATTGGAGAAACTTATTATGGTAGTATTTATCAGAGCAATTGACTATGCAGAATGGATCTCTAACATTGTTCTAGTATCAAAACATGATAAATCTATCCGAGTCTGCACAGACTTTAGAGACTTGAATAAGGCATGTCCTAAGGATGACTTTCCATTGCCTAATATTGACATGATTGTAGATATGACAACAAGATATGAAATGTACTCACTAATGGATGGTTTCTCTGGCTACAACCAGATAAAGATCACGCCAGAGGACCAAGACAAAATTGCTTTCACATGTGCATGGGGCACTTTCTATTGGAATTTCATGCCCTTTGGACACAAAAATGTTGGTGCTACATATCAGAGAGTTATCACCACTATATTTCATGACATGATGCATTAAAAAATGGAAGATTATGTTGATGACACTCTAGCTAAGAGCATGCAATGAGAGAAACACCTTGCGGATCTAGGTCCTATACTGGATCGCATGGAGCAGTTCAGTCTAAGGCTCAATCCTAAGAAATGTGCATTCGGCGTAACATCTAGAAAATTTCTTGGTTATATCATTTATGCAAAAGGCATAGAAGTGGATCTTGAGAAAGTCCAAGCTATCATGGAAATGTCGCCACCAAAGAATATTAGACAAATGAGAGGACTTCAAGGCTGATTACAGTCTATCTGACGCTTCATCTCACAACTAGCAGACAAGTCACAATCATTCACCAAGACTTTACACAAAGGTGTGACCTACCAATGGAACAAAGAATGTGATGAGGGGTTCACACAAATCAAACAATATCTTGCGAACTCACCAATATTGATGCCTCCTATTCATGGGAATCTACTTATACTTTATATCTCTGCTACAGATACATCACTGGGTGTCCTATTAGCTCAAGAAGATCAGAACAATAAAGAAAGGGCTATCTACTACATTAGTATAACTCTGGTCTCATATGAAACAAACTATTCTATTATAGAGAAGGCTTGCCTCATAGTGGTATTTGCTTCACAAAAACTGTGACACTACATGCTGGCTGATACTACACACCTTATTACTAAGATTGATCCTCTGAAATATTTGCTCAGTAAAGCTACCATCATAGGTAGACTAGCCAAATGGGTCATAATTCTCAGTGAATTTGATATTGAGTATGTAGAAAGAAAAGCCATCAAGGGGAAAGCGATTGCAGATCAATTAGCAGAAGCACCTCTAGTAGATCATCAACCATTGAACATTGAATTTTCAGATGAGTCCATATTACTTCTCATGCATCGATCCTGGACTATGTTCTTTGATGGTTCATTTACCCAACAGGGGTCAGGTGTTGGGATACTGTTCATTACACCTCAAAGGTACTCTCTACCAAAAGTATACAAGATTTGTTTTCCTTGTACAAGCAACATTTCCAAGTATGAAGCCTTGATCAATGGTATGAAGATCGCCCTTGAGTGGCGAGTGGACGAGGTCAATTTCCTTGGAGATTCACAATTAGTCATCAATCTAGTAAATGATATCTATCAGACAAAAGATGATAAGTTGGTGCCTTATAAACAGTTGGTCGATGACCTCAGAAAGTATTTTGTTCACATCACATTTCAACAAGTTCCAAGGGTAGATAATAAAGTGGCAGATGCCATGGCTACTCTTGCTTCCATCCTACAGATGCTAGAAAATGACTTCTAACATGAATTCCTAGTGGAGACATTATGCTACCCAGCCTATGATTCCCCTGAGCCCTGGATGATTTGTTCAATCATTGGACATGACTCATCCTGCTACCATCATATTTTTTCCTACCTTCGTGACCATATTTTTTCAAATACTTACACCCAGAATGAGAAATGTCACTTAATCCGCAGTGCTTCATGGTTTGTCATCATAGCTAACAACTTGTATAGGCGCGGTCTAGACGGTACCCTTCTTAGGTGTTTAGAACTCGATGAGTCCAAACATGCATTAGTAGAGGTGCATGAAGGCATCTGTGGGTCTCACTCTAATGGCCTAACACTGGCCCATAAAATTATTAGAGCTGGTTACTATTGGCCAGATATGGAAAAAGAAGCTACACAGTTTTCTAAATCTTGCAAACAATGTCAACTACATGGAAATCTAATTCATGCTCCAGTCAAGGAGCTTATTCCCTTCATTACTTTTTGGCCATTTCAATAATGGGCCTTTGACTTGGTGGGTCAGATTTATCCCTCATCCGCAAATGGACATAAGTTCATCATCACAGGTACAGACTATTTTACCAAGTGGGTGGAGGTAGTCCCTCTCACCGTTGCCAATGGCAAATCAGTAGCTATGTTCATTCTCAACTACATCATCTACAGGTATGGTTTACCCTCAACAATAATCACGGATAATGGGGGGCAATTCAAAAATAAGGATTTGATAGAGCTATGCTTTAAGTTAAAAATTACTCAGCATTGGTCTTCTATCTATTATCCTTAGGGTAATGGATAGGTGGAAGCATCAAACAAGACAATCCTTAAAATCCCGCATCGCAAAGCTCACAAGTTTGGATGAGATTGGCATCTCCTGATCATTCCAGCTCTCTAGGCATACATGACAAGCATAAGAACACAAACAGGGGCTACGCCCTATGCTTTGGTTTATGGAGAAGATGTTGTGTTACCAATTGAGGTTGAGATTCCTTCTCTATGAGTCTCCCTAAAAGGCCTCATTACTGATTATGATAACAAAATATCTCAGCTACAAGAGATAGAAGTACTTGATGAACATCGGCAAGTGGCATTCGATCACCTTAGAGCATACTAGAAGAGGATGTCCAAGAGCTATAACAAGAAAGTTTGACCAAGGGACTTCCAGGTGGGTGACCTCATTCTGAGGGAGAACCCTGAGAATCAACAACATCGAATCTAGAAAGGAAAATTTGAACCAAATTGGCTTGGTCTGTATGTTGTCACATAAGTATTTGGGTCTAGCACCTATCAAATTTATACCACTGAAGGAGAGAAACTCAAGGAGTCCATCAACGCTCTTCATCTGAAACAGTTCTACAACTAAGACATCTTTAGTATGCTCATGTATATAGTAAAGTCCTGAAAAAATTCTAAAAAATCAAAAAATGTCCTGAAAAAATGATCATCTTAGTGAAAACCTAGCGATAGGCGCTTTGATGTATCTCCAAAAAAAATCATATATTCCAAAAATACAAAAAAAAATAAAAAAATTGAAAATTGAAAATTGAAAAATACAAAAGAAGAGAAAAAAGAGAAAAAGTGTCATTGATGAAAACCTGACAAACAGGCATCATGGTAGCAAAAAAAGAATCCTGCCAAAAAGGTGAAAACCTGGTAAATAGGCGCCTCTTGTTCCACATTGCTATATCTATCATAGCACCACTTGGCTTTAGGCATTTGCTTTCCTGCTTTCCTACTTGCATTTTCTTTTCGCATTCTTTCAGTTGCTTGTCAAGACACAAACTTACATGGATTGAAACTGGTCATACTCTCAGGACAACCCTCCTGGTCTAGGGGGCACTATCCTATCACCTTTTGCGATCTACTTCGCAATAGTCACCAGTGGTTCTCACTACATCTACCTACTATCGCTTAGCTTAATTATACTGAGTTTTCTCTCCTTGAGAATCTCCCTAACATCAGTCACCAGTGGTTCTCACTGCATCTACCTACTGATGTCTACCTAGTACTATGATCTCTTCACTTGAGAATCTCTCTCACGTTAGTCACCAATGGTTCTCACTGCATCTGCCTGCTATCATCGTACTATTGAGATTGCTCGCATTCGTTACAGTTGGATTTATACTCAAATGCTCTATCTATCGATACTCAGTCTTGATGATTCTTTTCTTTAGTTTGTACATAGCTTTTAGTCACTTTTGTGACATTTTGGTTCCTTTGTGAACCCTCCTAACTTGACATTGATTCAGCACATATGCCTGGGGGCAACCAAATCTAGTTTTTCCTTGAAACATATGTCAAGTCACTCACCGCCACTAGGGGCATGGGTCCCCAAATTTGATTGCATCTAGAGTCAGTAATCTTGTCACTGCTCAAGGATAGCCATCTACTGACACAAACTGATGTTTCTCAATACCCCACACTCAACAGTGTTTTTCAACACTATCTTTGGACACATCTGTGTTTTTCAATACACATTGGATATCGCAACTTAAAAATCTATCAATAACAATCAAACACAATGCACTCACAAGAATAATGGTGTTTTTCACCACCCCTATACACATACATTTTCAAAAACTTGAAACTGGCTGAGCTATGATTGAATCTTTCTTTGTATGTTTTCTTTTCTCATGGATTTCATTGATATTTTCTATCTACCGCTTGTTGGTGTAGTCTCGATGAACCGGCAATGTCAAATAAATAGGGTGTATGTGATAAGAGGTCCCGCATTAAGGTGGAAAACCCTCACATCCCTCAATCTTGTTTATTTGTACACCATGGTGAGGTCGGTACTATCTCCTTGAATGTTATTGCTCTGTTTGTTTATGCATGATTGCACTCATGGTTATCTTGGATTTGAATGATTCAATACTAGTGTACTCTTGCAATATCAACTGGAAACAATGTTCAGGTCATCTTGGCTTTTGTGCCCTGGTGCTTACATTCATTTCCTACATTTTATCTGATGAAAGTCATATTCATATCGTTATGGTCGCAGTGGCACCAATAAGGATTGTATCAACTTCGATGTTCCAAAAATGCTCAATGATGATGATTATATGATAGGTCTCACAACCATGTCCTAGGGATTGCATCTAGCATAGGATTACATTTTCATTCTAGACTTGCATTGTGGCAGAAATTCGATGTTCACTTCATTGCGTTCTCCTGGATTTGTACATTGGGGAGTTATTCTTCAAAGTCCTGGTGTCATCATGATTGCACAAGTGTTCTAAAGGCATTATATTTTTCTATTAGTATACTTAGAGAAAAACATGATCTGCTCCATCGAGTTACTCTACACCGATAGACAGGGCACATCACTATCCAACGATAAGGTTACCCGACAAACACTGTTAAGTGTTATCCGATGAAAAAAAGGTAAAAGATACCCAACGAGTAACAACAGTGCTACCCGATGAAACAACAAAGATTGGAACCCGACAGATACAGGGAACCCGACGAATAGTTCAGTCAAGGAACGTCGACAGACTGCAAGTTCAAACCAACGACCAAGAACTGACAGTCAGTTACATCCCAGAAAAAGTGGATATGACTTTCCACATCAGATAAATCACTAAAGTTATATTTATAACTTCTTGATTTTCTTTTAAATCCATTATGTGCGGATGAAGCAATGTAATTGTTATTGTTTTAATTAGTTTTACTATTTTAAAACATGCAAACTAAAGATCAAGGTCAATTTGTAAACCTTGGATCTGAGAGTTAACATTATAATACATGAATTCCAAGATAGGTCAAATACTTGTATAAATAGATGCTCAATCCATTGAGAAAAAGAGTTGATCAATGAAGATAGTAGCCACGAAGAGAAACTAAAGAACAAATAGAGAATTCATGCAGAAGAACACAAAAAAATTCAAATCAGTTTTCAAGAATAGAATAGAGGCTACCGACAAGCAGAGAAAAGGTATTCATCAATCACTTAAGGTGATATTATTATTTTAAAAGCTTTAATGGATCTGTAAATCAGCAATAGTAGATTGCATATAGTCAGGTCAACATTTGTACTCATTCTAACAAGTGTAGTACACTAATGAAATCCTTTCAAGAAAGGTGGGCTTAACCATCCTTTTGTAAATCTCATAACTAAGTGCACACTTAAATCAGTGTTTCTAAAGCTCTTAACATAGTACATCTTAACAGGTCTCCAACTTAATACTCTTAACATGGTAGATCATCAGAAGTGATCAAATTTTAAGCCTTAACTAGTTCCCTTCCATTCTGCTGATAGTGAATTTTTGTGGGTGCCATCCCCACCGCAGTTTTTACTTCCTAACAGGAGTTTTCTGCGATACCATATCTTGTGTTATGTGTTTATCAATTTCATGAATGTTTCTATGAATGATTGAAAACTATTAAAGATTATGAACAAAAAATATATACATAAGAAAGAATAACAGTAATGGCTGGTAAATTAGAATTGAAAGATTACTAATGATGAATTGTGTAAGGTGTTAAAAGTTTTAGAGGTACTGATTCACCCCTCCCCTCTCAGTACTACTTCCCATTAATTCCAACAATTGGTATCAGAGCTGAGTCTCTTCTTGGAAAGCTTAAATGATTAAGAGCAAAGATCTTACAATGGAGAAGTACAAACTTGATAAGAATATTGAGAACAAAAAGCTGGAGATACAGATGTTCTATGAACAGTATAAAGAAGCAAGAATCAAGATGAGAGAGCTGCTAGATGAAAGAAAAGGTATGGCTACCCGAAACAATGAAAAAGACTATCAAGAAGAAGAGATTCCAGATTTATTTGAATCTTCAGGATCAAATGCAAGTAATATATTAGATACATCAAAAGAGAACGTCACAAATCTAAAGGAGATCAATCAACATCTGACAGAGAAAATAAAGATGATGCAAATCGGTCAAGAGACCCAAATGGTAAGAATGATTGATGTGATGAGTTCTGCCCGACAAGCTGAAACAGAAAGAACACTTGTTATTGATGAAAGAAGGAAGATTTAAAAGAAACTACAAGAAAAGGAAATGGAAATTCAAAGACATGCTGAGCATCACCATGATCTCACAAATCAGATTATCCTTATGAGTCAAGAAGCAAATAGAATAAATGTGGAACTCATTGAAAGAATACAGAATATCGCTGAACTAAGAGAATAAAATGAAAAGATAAAGCATGAAGTTAGAATTCAACAACAACATAATGAGATTATCAGAAAGGCTGAAGAAAACAATTAAAGAATGGATGACTTTCTTGAAGGACAATGAAGAGTCAACAACAACAATGGTATAGGCTTTACCGAAAATGGAGAACCATCAAATCCAAAGAATGTCTATGAAAATCCAAGACCAAGAAATCTATCATGTAAGCACTGTGGAAAGCAAGGGCACACATCAAATGTGTGCAGAGGTAAAATGAAAGGTAATCCCAAATCTACACCTACATCTTCATTCATAGGATTCTTTTATACATGTAACAAGAAAGGACATAAGACTTATGAATGCAAGAGAAAGATAGAAAATCCAAAGAAGGAAACCTACATGGACAAATATTGTCCTACATGAAAAATGAATGGGCACACATCTGAAGAATGCTGGAAAAAGAAATGGCAAGCATGGAAGCTAAAAGGTAAAGAAGTTCCTTATCAACCAAAGAGAATCTGTAATCAATATGTATGAGATTACAACACTTGGACAAACTGTACAACATGTGGTATATATGGTCACATTGCTGCAAAATTCATGAGAGCATGGACCAAAAGGTATAGAGGCTGGTCAAACCCTGGAATGGCATGCTTACATTGTCATAAAGTTGGTCATCTCAAGAAAGACTACAAAGATCGATTGAAAGAAACAAGCACATATCCCAATGGAAACACCATTGAAGATATCCGGAGGGAAAGAGACAAAATGTGGATAAAAGCTTCAAATAATGACAAAGCTAGGAAAAGAAATGCAAATGGTGACACCCCATCCAATGGATCCGGTGACACCACCAACTCCACTTGAGCTGAACAAGTAAGTATGGAACTGCACTATACCAAGCTATATTTTGCATTAGTTCCATTATACAAATTGATAGATAGTCAAAATCTGCATAATCCAAAGATGCATACTACTTTACTTGTTACTAATCTAAGAATGCAACACCATCAGTAAACACTTACTAAAAATCATCAATGAACACAATAAATGAGTTGTTTACACTTACCGGAAATTGTCAATCAACTAGTAACTCGATGACCGTCGGTAAGAAAGAAAAGTTTAGAAATGATCGTGATAGAATATTGATATCCGTCGGTAAAATCAAAGTGGTTAAAAACTGACTAAAGCATCATATCTTCACTAACAATGATTTGAACCATTCTCCCGATGAAACCCATCTTCACGTCCCGACGAGTTGTTGAGCATTTATTGCAAAGACTTAGGTCAAAAAGTCTATAAATAGTCAATGGGACAACTACATTTTTTACCCGCGATTTGAAGAGAAAGCTGAGAAAAAACCAAGCGATTGAAGAGCATAAAGCAGAAGCATCTCCAGATCAATTCAACACATAGAGAATAGATTCTTCATCACTATTGTGAATTGAAGTAAGTACCAAAGGCACCAAAAGATCTCTGTCATTGTTTTGTCAAGAAAACCCTAAATACTTGAAAAACAATGGCAACCAAATCAAGAAATGCTAAGTTGAAGAATGAAAAGAAGAATACAGTGAAACTGATCAAGAATAGCACATGTGTAGAACCTAAGTACAAAATCTGTCCAGAAATTGCATCAAACCCCAATGAAGCCGGCACATTTTCAAAAATTATGCCTAGGGTTTTGCTCATAGAAGATGTTAGGTCTTATATTCACTGCAAGATCGCAAAAATAGGTGATCTTGAAATGGATGAAGCTTTCAAGAAGCTATGTGATGCCAAAGGAAAATTGAAAGAAGAACACAAACACTTGGAGTTCAAAGGGTTAACCAATGCCCTACATTTCCCAAGAGAATTCAAAATAGAATGTATTAGGTTAGTCTTGAGTAGGATGCATGACAACAAACTATGGCTAGACCAACCCAAACAAATAACCAAGGATGTTCTTCATGCTGTCATAGGTTATCCAATAATCGACAAGCCTAGGGCACACAAGAATCCATCCATGAAAGAAGTTACAAAACTCACCAATGCAGAAGGAGACAACAGAGGTCTCAAAGTGAACACAATCACCGACGAAGAGCTAAAATTTGGTGCATGTGTTATTGGGTACAAAATCTTTCAAGCCAGTAAAATGAACAACATTTCTGCAATAGCAGTAAGCACAACTTACAAGATTGTAACAAAAGGAATTGAGATGGATCTGTGTGAGATCCTATTGAAACAACTTGATGAGAATATGATCAAAATCAGGCCTGCAAAGAGAAACACATGTAATTTTGGATCACTTATCATGTGTACATTTTTCTATTTTCAAGAATACTTTCCTTTAGGAGGAAACGTTGTATGGGACACTACCAAACCGGTAACCCAACAGGTTAGTGAACTGATTAAGTCACTAGGAGACAACTTTGAGTCTGTTATGTTTGTATACTTCCTTAAATTCAAGGAAAAGATGATGGAAAGAACTAGGATTCCTGAACAACTAGTTTTAAAACACAAAGATGAGATATGTTTCATGGCAGACACAGACTACACACATATCAAACCAGTTGTACCAAGAATAGCTTGGTTAGTACCATTAGACTATGAGATCAATATTGATCAAGCTACAAGTGCAATTGAGGCACTGATCAATGAGGTCGTTGATAAGAAACAACCAAGGTTTGGAACATATGAGGAGGCCAAATCAAAGATAAAACAAGGCCTAGAAGTCAAGAAGACTATAAACAAGAAGGATAAAATGGTTAAGAATCTCAAGAAGATTCTATTGATCTCAGAAGAAGAGCAGGATCAATAGGAGGAAACCGATGAACAGGGCACCATCGGTGAAGAACTAGAAGAAAAGAAATCAGATACAGAGGCTATTGAATCTGATACACCTCCATCTCCACCTCCTGCAAAGAATCAAAGAACATGAAGTCAAACTACTACTACCGATACCACACCACTTAAGAAAGGTCAAGTAAGGACCTATATGAGGAAGCAGCCAACAAAAAGAACAAGACAACAACCTGTCAAAACCACACCACCAAAGAAGAGAAAAAATTTTGTTAGGACAAAGGCTGACTTGGATGACACCAAAGATGATGAGCCAGATGTAGTAAAGAAGAACTTCAAAAATCAGATGGTAGATGAAGCTGCCAAATCAATCGCTACTCATGGAACAATGACTGATAAAAATATCAGACAATGGGATACACTGAATCCAGAGGATCAAAATAAAATACAAGAGGCATTCATAAAATCAATGATCAAAAATAAGTATGCCCCTGCTGAATTTGTAAATCAAATACCTGAAGAGCTAGGTAAAAGGGTATACCAACAGTGGTCATATGCCTTGCAAATAGAGAGAGAAGAAAGACAAAGAGTACTTGTGAGACTAATGCCTCCTGAATCCAAATTTGAAGAGATAAAAGAAGTACTAAAGAAACACTCAAGTAAATTTGTAGGCAAAATAAGGGCTTACAAAGTACTAGAGAACATGTTTATAGAATTGAATTCAATGACAAAAACTAAATGGAGATATCTCTTGGATCTACCAGAAGAGTCAACAAGTGTTGAGAAGCAATTACTTCTCATAAACACACCTCACAAAGAGGAGATAGATAATGCAAGTCCTCAACATATTGCTCTGGACAATCAAGAAAGTGATGATGAGCCTATTAACTTAGATACATGCATGGATGATAATATCCAAGATATCACTCACTATGATTTTGACAATGATCCAAAGAAGAAAGATGATGTAATATTTATCACACTTAAGGATCAACAAAGCCACCAAGTACTACATACATCAGATGGTAAGATAGTTGACATTACTGATGAACAAGTGCAGGACACCTCAATCGTGCACTCAAAAGTGCAAGACCCTACACAAGATATACAAAAAGATGAGGATGTCACTACTGACAAGGCACCAACCAACGAGCAGGAAACCAATACTGACAAAGCCCAAGTCACAACTCAAAGTAACATGCCTGTCCTAATGAAGGCAATAAACATACTAGAGGGCAATAATGGATCAACTGAAAAGGAAACAAGCACACCCAAAGACAAGGGTGATGAAGAAGCCAAAGGGACAATA
>MU223355.1:548628-563013 GCA_018584345.1 Thuja plicata | reverse complement strand
CATGCCTGTCCTAATGAAGGCAATAAACATACTAGAGGGCAATAATGGATCAACTGAAAAGGAAACAAGCACACCCAAAGACAAGGGTGATGAAGAAGCCAAAGGGACAATAGATACAACTACAGAGAAAGTTGTAACTGATGATCAGAAAGATACATCTACTGATCAGAATAAGGAAGAAAATCAAAAGGAAACAGAGGACAAGCCTTCAGAGAAAGGTGAAGAAGGAAAGAAGGATGAAAAAGAAAAGAAATCAGAAGCATATTCTACAGAAACACCCAAGGTTAATGAAGAGACGTCTTCACATAATAGACAGGTGCCCACAGAGTAGAAGACACAAGATGCATCATCTACAAAACCTTCACCAAGCAATTCAGAATGAACAAATGAACTAGCTATGGTAGTTCATACATCTGCATCCCCTCAAATCTCAAAGAAGAAGAAAGGAAAGAATAAGAATCTAGTAACTCTGGATGAAATTATTGAGATTCCAGTCTGTGATCCAAGAACATTGGATCTGACAACATTGACAAAATATGCAAAGCTTTGTGAAAGAAAAGCTATACAAGACAAGCTAAAGAGAGTGGCAAAAGAGGCCAAGGTACTAGAGGTAGCAATAAATATACTTCAACAAATTGTACCAGACATAGATATTGATCAAAAATTTCCAATGCTTGATCAACTGGTTATACACACAGATGCAATAACATCTCAGAATACCAATGCTAAGAAGGCTATGGAAGAGAGACTTGAACAAAAGTATGAATTCAAGCTTGCAGAGAAAATAAGCCAGGAAGTGGCACTGAAAAAGGTCAAGCTATCTAAATTGGTAAGTACAATCGATCCAATTATGTCAGAAGTTGCTACCTTAATAAAGAAATTGTGCACTTTAGATCTACTCACTTAGTAGTATACCGACAAGATTGGAAAAATAGATGTTGATCTTAAGTCCAGTGCACAGAATCTAGCCAACATAGAAGAAGCACTTAAATTGCACAATGAACAAATCATACAGGCTAGGAAACAAAGACAGGACATTCAGTTTGCAGAGATGAAATATAGAGATGAGGTCAATGAGATCCAAGTTAAGCTATTACCGACACTTACACTACTGCAACAAAATATGACACAGGCAAATACTCTAATTGCCACCCCTGAAATGTCTCTCCTAGACAACATTTATGATATGCACGCAAGACTAGAGTTGCAACACATGGCACTAGAATAGTTGAAAGAACAATGGGAGAAACTACTAGAAGATATCAAAATTACCCATTCTAACATTTTTGACACACTATAAGTTGCACATTTTTGTCACAATTTTGGCATATTGTAAGTTGTATGTTTTGGTCATCAGTATCAAAGAAAGGGGGAATTTGATATGTACATCACCTCAGTTAAAAGGAGGTAATCATATGTATAGTGGAAGAAAGGAGAAATAATGTACATACAGAGAATAAATAGTATACATGTACATATACATACACTATACCGATGCACACAGTAAGGGGGTCATATTATGACAAGGATATAAACATGGTGTATACATACCAAAAGAGTTTAGTATTATGCACATATCAATTTTTGATACTAATGTCAAAGGGGGAGATTGAAGGCATTATATTTTTCCATTAGTATACTTAGAGAAAAACATGATCTACACCATCGGTTTACTCTACACCGACAAACAGGGCACAACACTATCTAACGACAAGGTTACCCGACAAACAATGTTAAGTGTTATCTGATGACAAAAAGGTAAAAGATACCTGACGAGTAACAACAGTGCTACCTGACGGAACAGCAAAGAGAGGAACCTGACAAATACAAGGAACCCGACGAACAGTTCAGTCAAGGAATGTTGACAGACTGCAAGTTCAAATCGATGACCAAGAACCGACAGTCAGTTACATCCCGCAAAAAGTGGATATGACTTTCCACGTTAGATAAATCATTGAAGTTGTATTTATAACTTCTTTATTTTCTTTTAAATCCATTATGTACGGAGGAAACAATGTAATTGTTATTGTTTTAATTAGTTTTACTATTTTAAAACATGCAAACTAAAGATCAAGGTCAATTTGTAAACCTTGGATCTGAGAGTTAACATTGTAATACATGAATTCCAAGATAGGTCAAATACTTACATAAATAGATGCTCAATCCATTGAGAAAAAGAGTTGATCAATGAAGATAGTAGCCACGGAGAGCATCTAAAGAGTAGACAGAGAATTCATGCAAAAGAACACAAATAGATTCAAATCAGTTTTCAAGAACGGAATAGAGGCTACCGACAAGTAGAGAAAAGGTATTCATCAATCACTTAAGGTGATATTATTATTGTAAAAGATTTAATGGATCTGCACATCAGCAATAGTAGATTGCATACAGTCAGGTCAACATTTGTACTCATTCTAACAAGTGTAGTACACTAATGAAATCCTTTCAAGAAATGTGGGCTTAACCATCCTATTGTAAATCTCATAGCTGAGTGCACACTTAAATCAGTGTTGTTAAAGCTCTTAACAAAGTAGATCTTAATAGGTCTCCACCTTAATACTCTTAACAGGGTAGATCATCAGAAGTGATCAAATTATAAGCCTTAACCGACTCCCTTCCATTCTGCAGATAGTGAAGTTTTGTGGGTGCCATCCCCACCACAGTTTTTACCTCCTAACAGGAGTTTTCTGCGATACCATATCTTGTGTTATGTGTTTATCAATTTCATGAATGTTTCTATGAATGATTGAAAACTATTAAAGATTATGAACAAACAATATATACATAAGAAAGAATAACAGTAATGTTTGGTAAATCAAAATTGAAATATTACTAATGATGAATTGTGTAAGGTGTTAAAATTTTTAGAGGTACTGATTCACCCCTCTCCTCTCAGTACTACTTCCCATTAATTCCAACATGTTCGATCCTCGCTCTTGATTCTTCACATGTTCTCTTGGTTAGCATCTGTCACACATCTGGACACCCTGCATGAGATTTTAGTACCATATACATTACATTTGCATTATCATTTACATATTTCCATTCACAAGTGCATTTACATAAATCATCTACATACATACAACTTTGCATCTACATCAACATGTGCATCGCATAAACTCATAAACATCACATACATGTGCATTTCATACATCTACATATATAAAAAACATGTTCATTCATTTGCAGGCATTCTAAATCATCTAAACATCTAAGCATATAGAAAACATCTCATAAATAATAAAATGTGGCACATGCGATGATACCAAAAGATGAGCTCATATATATATATATATATATATATATATATATATATATATATATATATATATCAAATGTGTTGATACAATACAAAATGGTGCTACTTGAGCACAGTCTGTCTCAAAAATGGTGGTACAATACAAGGATACCAACACATCGGATACATCATATGATCTCATCTATCAAATCTGTCATATCTAGCTCTGGCCCTCTCCCTCATCACCTGGAGGAGGTGGAGGAGGAGGGATATCTAGTGGAGGAAGTACTTGTGCACCCTTTGATCCTCTGGAATACAAGGAAAATCTAGCCACCTGTGATGCCTCATCAGGCACCACCCCTATATATGATGCATAGTAATAGGCTGCTTAGGTGGTCTGATGTCGAGTCTCCTCCCGCGCCCTCTCTAGCTTCCCTCAGATATCTTGCAACTCCCAATCTCTATATAGTAGTTGGGCATCCCGCACGGCAACCTATACCTACAAGTCAGAAACTTGCCTCACCAACTGTCGCACCCTCTCTCTAGCTCTTCGCAGGGCCTCCTACACCTGTGATGATGCGTCTCCAGGCACTAGACCCTATACTGGCTCCTGTGTAGGCTGATCCTCCTGCATCAGGTCCTCCACCAGTACCTCCTAGTGATCTGTCTGCTCCAACACATCATCTAACTATGTCATCATCCTCCTCCTGCTCTGTCGTTCGCTACTACTCGTACCAGGATCAATCCACATCTATCGTGTGGGGATGTCCACCTGTACAGTGCATGGTCGTGGCACCTACTATGGCGGTGGCTATGGTACCTGCTATGGTGGAGGCACTAGTGCCTGCTGCTATGGCACCTATAGGTGCACTACCTATGCTGGGGCTCCCATACCAACTGGATCTGTAAACCATGGGAAGGGATGAGTGATGAAATGCTCCATCTACTATGTGTTCATGCCACCATCTGCAACCCCACTCTGATAATCCCATCAAGTCTGTGCTAGGGCTTGTAATTCGATCATGCATCAACTAGTATCTAACTCGATTGACCATCCCTTCCTAAGCTCATCCGCAAAATGAGCATAGGAACAGTACTCCTGTGATATCTCTTGTGCATGGCCGAACTGCCGTCAGACACGTGTAAGAGGAAACCGCTCAATCATAGATATAGCCTGGCCGATGAGTGGCCGTGAAACTAGCATATAGCCTAGCTAATCACTGGCATTGTCCCAATCCTTTGTCAACCTCCATGGTCACCATGTCACAGCTACCAAATCATCAAGGGTCGCTCGCCACTGCTCTATCTTACCCATCGCAGGCTGAGTAATCAAACCTCTATAACTATATATATGGCTCCAATGGCTGTCTCAAATCCTCAAACACGGGCCAGATAACTGGCAGGTGCTCCCATTCCCACACCTATAGAATGAACACTCTTGCGGCCATACTCTTTGCCTCTCTATAGGTGATCTCATGCATCTCGTGGTACATATGGGCTAGCATACACTGACCCCATCCATATCTGATAATCTTAGCTAGCATCCTCTGTAGCATCCGACCCCAGTCGCACTCAAAACCATGCTGACCTTGATTTGGCATCAGATAGCATCAAAGTAATGCTGCCAAAACTATGCCCAATTGGTGCCCAGGTCTGTAATCCCTGATCAACTCCTCCCATGGGATTGCTCTACCCATGACGAGCTCATCCTGCAAGATCTCTCGCAGTGCTAATGTCCCCGGCCGTGGTTGTACCTCATACTCCACTCTAGGTCAATGGAAGGGTATCTGAAGAATCCTATATATATCCTCTGACGTTACTGTCATCTCGCCCTGAGGAAGGTGGAAGGTGTTCATTTCTAAATGGAAACGCTCCACCAAAGCTCCTAGTAGTCCATGATTTACCCGAATCTCGGGTACCTCACAAAGATGTGACAGGCCCAAATTGTCAATATGTGTAATCTCTGCATCATCTAACTGTCTCACTAGCCCACTGATAGCTAGATGATGTGACCTGAATGCTATGTCTAGGAACTCGACCTGCAAGACATGCAAACAACAACGCACGATCAATACTCAACTCATGATTCATGATAATCAATGCAAAAATGAGAATTAAAGCATTACAAACATCCTACAGATAGGAACAACGCTGATGCAAATGCTATTGGACGCAACGCAAACTCATTTTGCATTCAAACTGTTAAGTTTTCTCCATGAGAAGAAGCAGCCTTTCGCGCGAAGAATTTTTAAGGGCTGCGTGAAGTTTCATCCCTGCACGAAGTTTCATGACTGTCCGCGCGAGAAAACCCCCTGTCAAAGGGTTTCCCATGCAAGACGTGGGTACCCTCCTGTGCGAGGATACCCACTAGCCGGTGCGAGAATTTTCCTTTTGGTAGTTTCCCGCGCAAGCATTCTTTACGGGCCGCACAAAGAAACTAGTTCCTCGCGCGAGAACCCGCGACATAGTTCTAAAAAATGTGAAAAGCGATGAAAATTTTGATAGAAAGCAATAAAATTTGAATTCACGAAGAGGTTAATTGACCACTTACCAGGGGTCTGTATGTTGCTGGCCGACTATGCCGCCTGGATTTCTCGAAATGATGAGTGCTCATAGGGACCACCATTTTCTCTCAGAGCTCAAATCTCAAAAGTCAACAGATGCAAATGATTTGAAAATGACCTTTTGGACTCATATAGGTTTTGACCTAATTTTCAAAAGTACTCTGATTTGCGTGAAAATTTCACCACTAGCTAATTCAAACGCTCTGAATCCATTTTCTTGATCGAAATTGAAATCTGACACTTCTATATAGCTCAAAACTGCATTTAAAATTTTTTGGGACCGACGCGATCGGACACTTGTGCAGTCAACTTTCTAACGTCGCTTTCTTGTCAGAATCTTATCTAATCATCATTTTCTCAAATCTTTGACTTTTTTTTATCAAAAGTCAATTCTAGTCACCTCTGGTCAACCCTAGTCAAACTTGGTCAACCAGACCTCCAAATCGCTCAAAATTGATTCTGAATCTTTCAAATTCTTCCGTAATCTATTATGAGTTCTTCTTGATCTCCGATTCAATATCTATCTATGATTTCTCGCTCTCAATCTTCATTATGACGTGTCATCTTTCCATTTCGCTCCCGAGGGGGCAGGATGATTGCATCATTGAATCTATTTTTCAATCAATCCAATATAAATTCAAAAGTCCTCACTGCTAGGGGCATCTCATCACTTGGGGCATATTCAGTTTTTCATACCTCATAGTCAAAACTGGGTGTTCCATGACTTTGAATCAATTGGGGTATCTCCGTTCCCTACATCTCGTCATCTATTAGGTATCTGGGAAATCTAACTTGGATCCCTGAGGATCAAGCTTCATTTTGGAGATGATTCTCAAAATCTCAATCTATTAAGTATCTGAGCAATCTAACTCAGATTCTTGAGCATCAAGCTCCATTCTGGAAATGGTTCTCGAAAAACTCATCTATTAGGAATTGGGGCAATCTAACCTTGACTCCTCAAAATCAAGATCCATTCTGGAGATGATTTTGAAACTCGATCTAACTAGTGTATGAGCAATCTAACCTAGATATTGGGGGACTAAGCTTCGTTATGGAGATAGTCCTAAAAATCTCTATTGACTATCTTTTTATGGACACGTATTGGGGAAATTTAACCCTGACTCCTGAAGATTGAGCCTCGTTCTGGGGACAATCTTTTGAAAGATATCAATCTATTAGGTATTTGAGAAATCTAACTCGGATCCCTGAGGATCAAGCTTCATTCTGGAGATGATTCTCAAAATCTTAATCTATTAGGTATTGGGGAAATCTAACCCGGATCCCTAAGGATCAAGCTTTGTTCTGGAGATGATTCTTGAAATCTTAATCTATTAGGTATCGGGGCAATCTATCCCGGATCCCTGAGGATCAAGCTTCATTTTGGAGATGATTCTCAAAATCTTTATCTATTAGGTATTGGGGCAATCTAACCTGGATCCTTGAGGATCAAGCTTCGTTCTAGAGATGACCCTCAAAAACTCTACTTGACCAGCGTCTTGGCAATCTAACCTAGACTTCAGAGAGTTAAGCTCTATCCTGGAGATGGCTCTGAAATCTTCATCAATTGATCTTTGCATCACCAATTTTTGAAATCTATTTTTCTATGCTTCAGACATCAGACTATTCTTTGAATCAATACATTGCTCGCACATCAATTCAAAGAGGGGAAAAATGTAACACCCCAAAATTGGCATCTTGCAACCCTAACCAATTTTGTTGCATTTGTCATTCTTCTTAATCATCGAAGTCTGATTGTACTAGGCAATTCTGAGTTTTGACTGACTCTACTCGACCTAAGTGTCAAATGTAGAAAATCCTAAATCTGCATTAATCATACATTATATTTAATTCCTAAATATCTATTAGCTAAACAAATACTATGATTGAAATAATTTAATTATAAAGTCCTAGCACTTTAATTAAATTAAATTCACCCCTTTTAGCTAAAACACACAAAAATGAATTAAATAATATTTAATTATTAAATAAATATCCTCATTTCAAAAATTGAATTTAATTATTCAAATAATTGAGAAAAACACATTTATGAGGTCATATTCTATTTATTTAATTAAATATTCTCTCAAAAATCTTCTCTTCAATTCAGAAATAGAAACTTTGAATTAATTGTGCTTTAAAGAGAAAGAAAAAGGTTAAATTCAAGAAAGAAAACAGTTAAAAACAAAGAGAAAACAATTCATTGTTTTCTTTTAAAGAAAGCTTACTAATTTGAACTGGCTTTTCTATCTGTTTTATTTCAAAAGGAAACTTTCTATTCTGAGCAGGCTCTCAATCTATAAAAGAGCTCCCATTTCTCATTCAAAGCCCCCCTGAAAATATGCATTGTTAGAATAAAGAATTGTTGTTGCATTTTAGAATTCATCACCTCATTTCAATTAAGCTCATTTGCAATAGAATAGCTTCATTTTCTTAGATTAACCTCATATTTCTTATCATGTCTTAGTTTGATTTCATTTAGATTAATCTTGCATCTTTCATGTTCTTAGATTAATCTTGCATTACATTACATTACATTCATGGAGAAAAATCCTTCGTTCTTGGATTGGTCTAGGTTGTGAGACTCTTGTTCTGAGAGCCATTCAAAACCCCATCTGGATAGAAGGAAACAGGTCGAATCACACAGGCATGTAGGATGAATAACTCATATTCACTTCTATATGTGGCTAATGAACAAGGACTATGTTAAAGTGTATGGTTGAATAAGAAGGCCACATTTAACATATACACCACCAGGCTACAATAGGGAAGTAACTTATCATCCTTTGTTTGATACTCATCTAGGAATTTCTTGATAACCAACTAAGAGTCACCAAGAACATGTAAGCTAGAGATTTTCCACTGGATGGCTTGGAGAAGTCCTATCGCCAAGGCTTCATATTCTGCAATATTGTTGGTGCATAGAAATTGCAATTTGTAGGATTTAGGGATGAGATCCCCTTGAGGTGTGATGAACAAGATGCCTGCCCCCGATCCCTTCTGTGTAAATGATCCATCAAAATATAGTTTCCATGGGATAGTCAAGGTGACATTGAGAACTGATTCATCTGGAAAATCTATGATGATTGGATGGTCCTCTTGAATAGGTTCTTCAGCTAACTGATCTTCCATTACTTTTCCTTTAATAGGTTTGCGGTCTACATAATCAATGTCAAATTCACTCAGAATCATGACCCACTTTGTAGTACGCCCTGTGAGAGCAGCTTTTGACAATAGATATCTGAGTGGATCAATTTTAGAAACTAGCTGGATCTTATGATTAAGCGTGTAATGACATAATTTTTGTGTAGAGAAAATAACAGCCAAAAAATCTTTCTCAATGGGTGAGTAATTCAATTCATAACCCACTAGTGTTCTGTTGAGATTATAGATTGCTCATTCCTTTCCATTGTCATTTAGCTATGCTAAAAGAGCACCTAGTGCAACTTCAGTAGCTAATATATACAAGATGAGAAGCCAGTCTAGAACAGGCCACACCAACGCTGGAGGATTAGCTAGATATCCTTTTAGGCAATCAAATGTTGTTTGACATAAGCAATCCCAGGAAAACTTGAGGTTTTTGCATAACAAATGTGAAAAGGAATGTACTTTGTCTACGAGTTGTGACATGAACCTTCTAATGGAATGAAGCTTTCCTTGTAGACTTTGCAACTTTTTCAATGTTTTGGGAGCTGGCATCTCTAGAATAGATTTCAAATTCTTTGGATCTACTTCAATACATCAGCGAGAGACAATGTAGCCCAATAACTTGCCATATTGAACTCCAAAGACACACTTTTTGGGATTAAGCCAAAGCTTGTACTTCTCCAATCATTCAAAAAAATTTGTGAGAATGGGGATGTGTGTGTCTCGTGTCTTAGATTTGCCTAGGAGATCATCCACGTAATGTTACATAATGACATGTAAGAGATCATGAAAGATTGTGGTCATGGCACATTGATATGTTGCACCTGCATTTTTCAGACCAAAGGGCATGACCTGATAATAGAACGTACCCCAAGGAGTGGTGAATGCAGTCTTGTGTTGATCTTTGGGCATGATCCTGATTTGATTATATCCAGAAAATCTATCCATGATGGATAACATCTCGTTTCTAATAGTCAAATCCACTATGATGTCAATATTAGGTAGTGGAAAATCATTCTTAGGGCATGCTAAATTCAGGTCTCTGAAGTCAATATAGATACAGATGCCCCCAGTAGGTTTACCTACTAGTACAATGTTAGAGACCCACTCAAGATAATCAATCGATTTGATGATTTTGGTGTCAAGCATTTTCTATAACTCGACTTTGACTAGAAAAGTGACTTATGGATGCATGTCGCGTAATTTCTTCTTGACAGGCTTCACCTTTGGATCAACCATAATATTGTGGACAACTAAATCTATATATAATCTAGGCATGTCCTTGTAAGCCTAGGCAAAGTTAACTTGTTGCTTCTTGAGGAATTCAGTCATAGCTTCCTATTCTTCATTATTAAGAGATGCAACAATATATGTGACCTTTGGATTTTCTGATGTGCCAATATTGACTTTTATTGTGTCTTCGATCAGGATGGAGGATTTTTTTGACTGTAATGATATCAAAGGGAGGTCAAATTCTCCCTCCTCTATCACCTCAGAAAGGTTTTCACTAGAGGACATGTCCTTTATTTTCTCTTTTTTGTCATCCGGAGGTGCCTGCGAGAGGTTTTCACCAGGGGATATTTTATCTTATTTTTTATTTTTATTTTCATTTTTTGTTTTGTGACTAAGAGTGTTGACCTGGCTACCAAAGTAGGCTTATTTTTTGTAGTAGATCTGATGCTTATATTCTCAGAGATTCTTAAGTCCAAAGAGGGCTAATACTACCTCATCTGAATCACATATGTCTAAAGATGGTAGTGAGTCTTGTTGATCCTAATCAATTAGTTTGGGGTTTTTGAGGGGAAGGTTAGGGGATTAAAGGCTGGCTTTAGTGATGGTAAGGACATGGGCAATGTCATCGAGGTCAATTTCAATATATTGGAAAGGTACCTCGAAGAAATCCTCTTCACTGTCTAAATCAGTTTCAACTAAACAATAGTTGTTAGTGAAGTTATTCTTAGGTTCAAAGGAGCCCAATCCTTTGACTCGCAGATAGCTGTTTGTTGTAATGAGTGTTCTTCTTCTAGTTTCTTTTTCTCCGAGACCAGTACCGTGATATCCCATGCTTTCAACAATAGGAGTAGCTTTGATGTATTTGTACTTAGGGAAGGTTACTGGCTTTTCTTCTTCTTCTTTGTAAATCCAATCTAAGGAAGGTTATTATTTTTCTTCTTCTTATTTGTCCCACTGGGCACGCCAAAATTTATGTGATGAAAACCTACCTATTGGGAGCAAGCTTAGACATGCAAACATTAGAGATATAAATCATTTCAAGCTACATTAACACATCTAAATCATACTCCAAAACACAAGCTTTTCGACACAACCTTCGATGAGCCAAACAAGGGCACCCAAGCCTTGTTGAGTTTCTCTTAGAGAGGGTTGTGGGTGTGCTCTCCCAACACAATATATAAAATCCCACTTTGACTAGATGATTGAGATGCAAACTAAGTGCAAAATTAAATGACAATGAGTGAAGAAGAACTCAAGAACAAGTATGAAGAACTTGTCTCAATCCTTCAAGGGAGTAATGGATATTAGAATAGGTGAGAAGTAAATGATCTTTAAGATTAAATTCAATCTACAACCATGAATGAGATTCAACAACCATGTAAGTTAGTCAATAAAAGCTCTAAATGCACTAAATTTTTTAAATGAAAACTAGCATAATAACTATAGATGCAATGATGATGGGTGAATTACTCTTGGCAAGGCTCCTATTTATAGGATTTTGGAGGGCTTGGGTGAGGTGGAGCACATGTGGCATCCACATAGGTGCCACATGAGGGACACATAATCCATGCAAGAGGCCAATTTTTCTCACACATGTGGAAGCAACTTGTGGTGTGATGGGTCAATGTGTACTTGAAGTACACATGTAAAAGGTGTGTAAAAAAGTGTAAGAGTTTTTTTTTCCAATGAAACACTTTTAGAAAGTGTAAGAAGGTGTCATCAAGGTTGTAAGAAACTTTGTTGACACCAAATTAGTATTATTTAGAAAAGTCAAATTTTGAAAATTTTCTCACAATGTGTGAGCAAATAATTAGGACTAATGGGAGTAAGAATCCTAGAATTAGCCTAATTAACCTTAATTAATTAGTGACTAGATTTATTTGGTGAGAGTGATGTGAGGTAGGGTAGGATCTAGGTTTAGATTTAGAATTAATCCAAATTAGATTTAGATTAATTGTGGTTTAAAAGAATTTAAGCACAAGAGGGAATAAATAAATTAAAATTTATTTAAAAGGAGATTTTAATGTGGGGAGGTATTAAATTAAATTTAATACACATTGGGATAAGTATTCAAATTAAATATAAATATATTAGGATAATGAACTTAATTTAATAAAATAAATTTAATTAAATAAGTGGAAGAGAGTAAAAAATATAATTAATTAAAGTTAATTATAATGTTGTAAGGGACGATTTTAGGCATCTACATAGACAACAGTTGTCTTAAATCACCTTTGAAAACTTACAAGTGTGCGTAAGAAAGTAAAGTGACAAATGAAATCACTTTAGCTTTATTTAATCTTGAAAAAATAGTTGTTTCACTTTTAACGGTAAAATAGTCTATTCCAACGGTTGAATAGTTCCTTTACAACTTTCATGAAAACTTAATGCTATCACCTCATAAATATTTATAACCTCAAAACTTCATTAGGATCATCCAAAAAATCAATATGCATCTCATTATGAGGATAGATCTTACCGCTTGTATATCCAGGGGATCGGTGAATGTTTTTTCTTTATGTGCTCCCCCTAAGCCAAAGTTGAATTAGTTTGATGATGAATCCTCTATACCAGAGGATGATGACTTGCTCTCGGATGACTTGTTTTCTTTCTTGTTATCTTCTTTCTTCACCTATGTCTTCTTCATCTCACTTCTAACTTCCTCAACATCAACAATTTTCTTACCTTTTCTGTCTTATGATCGGTTGGGTAACCGGTTCGCGAACCGATAGTCTCTTTCAAGATGAACAATCCTATGATAGACAAAACATGCCATACTGGTTGACTTCCATGGTCCAACATTTCCTCTCAAAGTTCTCATTCTGCAATTCATAGCTAGATGACCATAGTTACCACATACTAAAAATGTGACATTGAATTATCTCTCTTCCATAAGGGTATACCAGTTTGACTGGAGACCCAGGAACATTCACTTTAGACCTGAAATCCTCATCTTTATGACCATATTTTTTTACATTTATAATAATATCCATCAAAGTTACCACCAGTGGATCTACTGCTAGACCTAGATCTACACTCATATGCAGTATGACCATACTTGTGACAATTGTAGCAATATCCATCAAAAGTGTAAGGTCTAGTGATAGGTCAACTCCTACAAATATTGGTTGTATGACCAACCTTCCCACAGTTAAATCAGATAGGTTTGTTAGGTTTATAACCATAATTTCTTGAATCTACCTTCAGATTTTGTTGTGGCTTCTCAACTCCAGAACCAAATGATTCCCCAACTTCAAATGTGCCTTGATTAGTGTATCCAAGACCAGTTGTATCCTTATTTATTCTTTGTCTTTTATGTTGTTCATCAATCTTCAGTGATCTCTCATTGTATTGTTTTAGTTTCTCATTGGTTTCCTTCATAGTCATCAGTTCCTTCTTCAATGTCTCATTCTCTTCTTGCAGTCTTTCATTCTCACTTATAACCTGTAGATTTTCTTCAACATTAGCCTACATTTGACTTTGATATAAAGCATATTCTTGTCTTAGTTTGTCAAGTTCTTCATCTTTTGCATTTAGGACATCTTCAACAATTTTCTTGGCATCTTCAGTATCTTTCCTTGCATCCTCAATAGTTCTTCTTCCTTCAAGATCTTCACACATCCTAACTACTTGACCTTCAAGTTATTTCTTCAGATTTGATATGTTCTTAGTCATTTTCTTGTTTTCCTTCATCAGATCTGTAATAGCTTCCTCAGATTCTTCAGATCCACTTGCTTCTGACAGTTTCTCTATGTAGTCTTGGCTTTCACTCAATTGCTCAGTAATTTCTCTTCTTTTTGCAAGGGAGTTCCTCAGCTTTTCCTTCAGTTCAATGATTACTCTATTTGCATCCTCAAGATGCTTCTCATACTTGTAACTCTCCATGTTGGTTTTTAGGGATCTTCTCCTCAAGCGGTTAAGCTTAATACCAAGAGGACCAAAGCTCTGATACCAATTGTTAGTATTTGGAGGTACTGAGAGGGGGGGGTTGAATCAGTACATTTCTTCTTGCCAAGACTACCAATCTCTTCAGGACTTTATATTTTCTTGGCATCTTCAGAAGAGAGGGGGGGTGAATGACAAGAAGAGAGCTTGAGTGCTCAAATTCTCCTCCAAAATTGCTCTCCAAACCTGCAGCATAACAATACTATGAAAACCTAATATGAAAATGAGAAGGAGAGGTCTCCTTTTAAAGAAAAGTGAACG
>MU223355.1:494331-507847 GCA_018584345.1 Thuja plicata | reverse complement strand
AGATTTCAAGTTTAAAGTTCTAAATATCAGATTTCATGTTCAGATTAAACCAGATTTCAAGTATTCATAGTTCAGATTTCAACCATCGGATGTCATTGCCAAAAAATCAGGTCCAAATTTCATGCATTTCAAGTTCAGATTTCATTACCACCTCACGGACCAGACTCCAAGCACCTGCAAAAAAAAAAAATTCAGAGGGGGTCCCCAAATTGGGGCGAGTTGTGAAGACCTCACAACAGTTCTCTGCACTTAACTCATGTAATCATAGTTTCATTCCCAATCTAAGAGCTAAGGGGTCCAAAACACAAGCCTGAGGAATTCTTTTGACAATATGACACACCTCGATAGAGAAGCTTAGGCGAATTTTCTAACAAGATAACACACCTCAATAGAGGAGCCTGAAAGCAAGGGATCAATACCACTGGTCCATATGGAGGAAGCAGAAATCAAAAGTGATAGCATAATGAGCCACACCGACTAGACTCAACATTGTGGGGCAACCTACATTCAGAAACCTGGTCAAATGGGGACTAACAATCTTATGTAATCCAAAGAACTGCATGAGCAGCAACTCTAAAAATATTAAGTGGATGTGCAATGGTACAAGTCCAAGTCAAAAGCTGTATCCATTGATGTAGAACAAAAGTTGAGGAAGATCTATTTAGTCTTTTAAATGACAAGTGAAAATTACCCAAAGATAGTTGTACCCAAGTTTGAAATGGGCCATACTTTAGGTGAGATGAGAGGAATCCAAAATTTGGGTGTTTATTCAGTTTTGTAACTGGATCAGATTGTGTGAAGTGTTGTTTGAGTCTTTGAGAATCAATCCATCGATGCTGGACAAAATTTAAGGGAGATCTATTTGTCTATTGAATGGCAAGTCAACCTTATCCAGAGATAGTTTTACCAAAGTTAGAAATGGGTCATACTTAAGGTGAGATGAGAGGGGCCTAAAACAAGTGTGTTTCAATCAATTTTGGAATTGGATCAGACTGTAAAGTGTTGTTTGAGAGTAAAATGATTGATATAGAGAAACCCAAATGTACTATAAGTGAATTTGCTGATTAAAGTACAAAATAGGGTATATCTTTTTGGAGTACACTATTTGGAAGGGAGCAATGAATAAAAAAAAGGATGGAAATAAGGTCTTTGATTGCTATAATAACATGGATCTTTTGGATATTATTAAAGGTGTTGAGGTTCAACATTGTCGTTACAATAGACTAAAGGCAACATGTTAAGCATAGATTGCGAACTTGGCAAATTTTGTAGGCTAGCAAGAAATTGCAGGTTTAACTTCCCAGAATTTGATGCTGTTTTTTTCAAAAAACTTGCCAAGTTTTCAGCAAGTCCGTCAAATTGACTTGTTGTTCCAGCAATGTGTCAAAAAGAAGAGAAAAAATGTGGGTCAAACACTCCAAAAGCTTTGTCTTTGGCTTTATAAACTTTTTTTGTGGCCTTTTAAAAAATTATGAAAACGGTGTGTGCCATGAAGGTCTATGTTATTTTGGACACTGCCTATTGATCCCATTAGGGGTGCTGCTCCTAAACCCTCTTGAGGGACATTGACCCTCGACCCTATTGGAAGTGTTGCCACCAACTCCTTTCCAAACTCATTTGATACGTTTTGTAGCTTTTTTTTTTTCAAGTGCC
This sequence comes from Thuja plicata, assembly GCA_018584345.1. NCBI lineage: Eukaryota > Viridiplantae > Streptophyta > Pinopsida > Cupressales > Cupressaceae > Thuja > Thuja plicata. Next base: position 506,194 of record MU223355.1, on the reverse strand, counting down.
TAGTAAACATTTTAATGTGACTGGTGACGCTGGCACGACATGCCCTCCGGCTCCACATGAAACGCTTTTGACCTGGAGCTATGAACCAGTGAGGCCACTAATGGGGGACCTCCTCCCCTTATTACACAGCTGAGGCCCAAATCTGCGAGCAGATTGGATCAGCGAAGGCATAAGCCTGCGATCACAATGGCCTAGCGGAGGTTTGAACCTAGGTGGGGACAATAACAACACCACTTAACCAACACACTAAGTGGTGAACCCCGATACGTTTTGTAGCTTAATTTTGCATAAGTCTTATCTTTTCTTTTATTTCAAAACATCAAGTGTTTTTTAAGTTGCCGAGTTTTGCTGAATCAAATTATTGGGTTGCTGAGTACTCTGAGTCTGAGTTTATGAAGTATGCATTTAAGCATTAATTCCATAGATTATCTTTTAACACAAATTGAACCTATTGTAGCAACCTCCGAATTATCAGGCAATTCTAGAAATGGTATATATACAAAATAGGAGGAGGTGACTACAAATCTTTTGAAGGCATTGTCAAATGAAAGTTTTAGGGTGACATTTTCAAAACATTTTACTTTCCTTTTATATTGCAATGTTGCATAGCTTTCTAGTATAGAATATATAAAATATAATCTTGGTTGTATTGATGCTTATTCATTTACAACTACTGTTACCAATTACAATTGGATTTGGTTAAAATCAAATTGGATGCAAAAAAATAAATTAGACCATCTGCATTTGTCTGATTTGATCCATATTTTTCAATTCCTACAGAAATTTAACCAATTTCTGAAAATGATTGATTGTCCAAATATTTTTGACCTCCCAAACAAATTTTCAACCTGGCAATAATGTTAAAGAAAATGTGATTCTAATGTTTTGTGTTTGTGACTTAGGTGCCATGAATGAATTGGAGAATAGAGGACATCTCATTGGATGAGAACTACATGTGTTTTGCAGGTATTAATTTTTTACAGTCATTCTTCATCTACCACTAGTACTTGAGGCTCACATCTTGTAGTTTTGCTCAATAGAACAGATGCGATATTGCTATTTATATATCACAATAGATCCAAAAGGACATACCAACAAATAATAAGACCTCATTCAGCATATTTGCAGTCCTGGTTTATAACGACATATTTACTTGTAGTGTGCTTGGGGGCTATATTGTGTGTACACTATAAATTGGGTGAATGCTTCTTGCTTTCTCCAATCCAAGATGGGTCCATTGTACACACGTAGAAAACAAATTTCTGTAAAAGGAAATATTTGAGCGCACATAGTGGCAGGGCTGCAAGAGCCATGTCTACTTTTTATTTCTTTTGAAGTTCTCACGTTCATTGTAGACACCTAAAATTGACCACACACAACAACATCAGACTTTATCATATTCTGAGCTTTAATTAGATAAATATTGATTAGTCCTCTATCTTTATTCCTTGCATAGATTTATTTAATTAAGCCCAAACCTTTGTGTCCCTATTGCTTAAGAACTAAGTTGCCGGTACCGATTTGGGATCGAGATTCAGGTTTGAAATTCATTCAATTTTTTTTTGGGCTGGGTTCAATTTCGTTTTGGGTTCGTCCGTGTATATATATATATATATATATATATATATATATGCAGCAGCAAATAAGTTCATACACCACTATGCTATATTAAAGCAACATAGCAAAATACACCATATATATTAACGTTTTCGTCCAAATGACATAACAAAATGCCAAAATACACCACCATATCAATGTTTCAGTTCAAAAGTAATAATGTCAACATTAGCAATCAGCCATCACTGATCAAATATCATAAAAAATCATCAAACATATCATCATCGTCCGGCTGTTGCAAATTAGAAGCACAAATAGTGCCATTGGCATCGGTACTAGCAATATCAGCCTCAGGGGCATCCTCAACATCACTAGGTAGCTCGTGATCATCATCATCAACTGCAAGTGCATCAAGGCGGGCAATCAAATTTTCCAACTCTGCATGCTCTGGTTCAACATCCCAATGCTTTGCCTCCCCTTTTTCGTAGGCATTGTCTTTGTGTGTTACGAGCCTCAAGTTTGAATGCACATTGACCAAGTCTTCCGCCTTCTTGGAATGTAGTCTATTGCGTTGTATTGAGTGGATGAAGGAGTATGTGCTCCAGTTCCTCTCAGATGATGATGAACTAGCAACCTATCAAGATTCTCAATTTTGAAATTAGAGAGTTAAGAGTTTTGAAAAAACCATTTTAAAATATAAATTCAATATTCACCAACAAGAATTTAGAAATTAGAATCTTAAGAGTTAAGAACTTGTGATAAAATTTTGATGGCAACGGGTTGTAGGTGTTGGTACATTTTCTCCATGGAAGTACCACCATTTATGAGCATCAACATTGTTCTTGTCTTCAAGAGCCTCATGACCACAATCATCGGTGCTTGCGAAACTCATGAATTCAGACCTCACCGCAGGCTGTATGTGATCGAGATAGAGTCTACGAAGGGCTGCCTTGTACTCGTGAGCAAATTCAGGATCTCTATATGGGGCAGCTCTAGTGGTACTCTCCTTAAAGACTGAATGACTATAGTACCTGGGGCTCAATGCAAAGGCAAGGAGATGCAAAGGGGTAGTCATTTTGTTCCATCTCTCCACCATGGTTTTCTGTAGTTCCTTGAAGAATGTTTCTTCAGGATCTTGCTCTTTCTCATTTATGGTCTTTTTAATATCCTCAATCATGGAGTTTATGCCATCATATACCTCACCCAAGCAAGGCCTATCCATGTCAGTGTATCGGATCATGCTCAATATAGGCTCAGTGAATCTCAGGAGGTACTCAACACGATCCCACCAAGAGTCATCTAGTATCATTGCCTTAATGGCAACTGCCCTTGTACTACTAGATTGCCTCCATATACTCCAATTAGCATTGATTACCATTGTAGACAATGCCTCTTTAACCTTCACAAGGCATCTCAAAACAATAGTATTGGAGGCAAAACAAGTCTCAACAACCTATTTCAAAATCAAAACAATAATAAATTAAAATTAAAATTTAAAAACAGAGAAAGTTTACTAAACTAAAGTCTAAGACATGTTTAAATTTTAAATAATTTAACTTACCTTCAAGAGCTCCAATCTTGAGAATTGTCTAAATATGGCTTGCGTCATATGGTGGTTTGTGACAAACATTTGGATCTCTTGGGCATCTTCATACATTTTTTTTATCCACTCAATTTTATTGCCAATTTTTTGCAGCATTAGGTTGAGTGAGTGGACAACACAAGGTGTCCAAAAAATGTGTTTGAAGTGCTCCTCAACCAATAACCCGGAAACCCTACAATTTTTGGTATTGTCGGTTATTACCTCAACAACATTTTGCGGGTCAACTTGCTTAATAGCTTGGATGAGAATTTTTGCAATGAATGGACCGTCCTTCACTTCCCCTTTACAATTCACAGCTCTCAAAAACATTGTACCTCTTGTGGACACTAGAATACCATTGACCAAAGGGCGATTTCTTGCATCTTTACATCCATTGGATACTATGGACACACTTGTTTCGATCCATGAATCTTCGATGGGCTGCATGGAAGCCTCTACATTGCTCACCTCTCTATCCAATAAAGTGGTGCACACCTTCTCATAACCTGGGCCCTTGACCTCCTTGGAGCCTCATTAATTGATCTCACTATTTTTTGCCAATATGGTGAGCGAACAACATTAAATACCAATCCATTTGCATAGATGCATCTTGCTATGTCTTTCTCGGCAATATCTCTAGCTTCATTGTGAAATGACATTTCCAAGGGCTCCTTTGTTCTCTTATTTGTCACCGGTTCTTGAGGAACATGCAAGAATGGATGACCCTCTGTGAGTTGTTCATTGGAAGTGGAAATTGAAGCCATAGATGTTTTTTTAGTTTTACTTTAGACTTTTGCAAAGGATGAGCATGTGCATTCCCAGCTGCTTCATCTGTTTGTTTTTGCTCTTGAATACATTTGTTCACAATATGGTTTGAAAGAAGGGTTTTAGGTAGTATCCCATCAACTCTTGGCTTCCCTATACAAAACTAAATGCCTTTTTGAGGGATAAAGCACAAATGTGCTTTCACTCTACTATAAGAGCTACTATATTCCTCTTTGCAATGGATGCAAATTCAAACATAACCTCCTCCACGTGACATTTGCTGAACCATTTCCACATATTTCCATAGTGGAGAGCATGGGTCTATTTTGAACTGGGAGTTCCTGGTGCTAGAAATACTTGTCATTCTCTGAAAAATGAAAAAAGAAAACAACATACAAAGCCACAAACCAAAATGAAAAAAGAAAAGAAAACTAGAGAGCTCATTTCATTTTGTAAAAAAAATGCAAAAAATCCTTTAAAAACCAAACAAAATCAACAAACCCTAGCTCTTTTGTTGAAATCTTCCTCTTCAATGTCTTTGAGGAGTTCTCCACACTTGCAACGACATAGGAATAGCTCACAAACAAGCTTAGAGCATCCAACAATCACCTTTCAACACTCCTTGAGCAATGGCAACCAAACAAGAAAGTTTAGCAATGGAGGTAAGAAGTTTTCTTTTTCATTCAAATGCACAAATGACATATATAAAACATCCTTTTTGGCCTTTGTAGTGGTCACTTTTAGGGTTGGAGGTTCGAATAGACCAAATTAGGCAAAAAAAACACTTTAAAAATGTCAAAAAAAATTGTTTTTAGCCCAAAGTCGGCTCGGGTTTTGCCATTGGGCAACAAATTAGTTGAAAATTCCTCCAAATTATGTTTGTGTTTGGCTAACAGAATTTGGAGCGAATTTGGGGCTATGTGGCCGAATTTTGAGCGAATTTGGGGCTATGTGGCCAAATATCTAGCGAATTTGGGGCTATGTGGCCGAATTTCTAGCGAATTTGACAAGGACCCGAATTACTAGTGAATCGAACCCGACTTCCAGGCTTCCAGGGATGAATCTGGTAGCAAAGTATTTATTTAATTTCTCCCTTTCCACCTTATATTATATTAGTTAATTAAACCAAAATAATTAGCTAATTGAATCCCTTGCACATGCCTAAGTGTGTTTAATTTAATTAATCCCAATTATCCCTAAAAAGCTACAATAATACCATGACCATACATTTGATTAAGAAAATTCTAAACCAATTGCTCACGTGACTCTCACACACGTGACAATTCTCGTCTCTATTCCCATATCCCCATATCCACATGTGTCCTAACACATGCGAGAACACTTGTCTCCATCCATTTTCCCCATGCATCCTCTCCCATGTGTGGAAAGACTCATCTTCAACTATTAGAGTCAAACCAATCCTAGCCCTTGATTTTCCCTTGATCCTTTCCATCCTCAAGTGCAACAATCTAGTGATGACACTTGGCATCCTCTCCTCTCTCCAATCCTTACATGAATCTTTTTCCATTGATAAATCCTCTCATCCTCTCATCGTCAAATTTATAAATCCAAGTATTTCGAAGACATTTTCATCATATTTTCATAGACTATCTTCGTGCTATCCATTTAATCAAGAACTCTCATGACAAAGTTATGTTGTTGGTTCTCCAACCAACCTACATTTCTCGATCATTCACCAACACCATCGAAAATACATAAGAGGGTTTTGAGATCTCTCAACACTTTGGACACATTCCTCTTCCGTTCAGTAAGGAGCTTTGGGGAGAAAGGTAAAGGTTATTTGCATTTCTTCTAAACATTTTTCGTTCTTGTTTTTCATTGTCTTCATCCACTATGTATTAATGTCATGTACCTTGGCAGGTAGCCTTGTCTAGCTGCATTTATTCATTTTGAACTACAGATTATATTATTCTAAGGTTATATGAAATCCGTTATTAGGGATGGGTAGCCTCAATATTTGAATAACATTGGGGGTTGACTTCTCCAATTGTCACTTTATGCACACTTAAATTGAAATTTTCAAGAATAGGATGTCTTTACATGCAAGAAGTTTAAGACACGTGCAATAGATCAGACATTTTAAATCATCTGATGATCAATAGAATGCATTCCCTTTGTCTTGTAGATATACTATATTTTGCATAACATCAAAACATTTTTCTTCAAGCAGTTTGTGTGCCTTTGTACATTTACCTCAAAAAATCTAACAAAGGTTACAATTGAACACACTACATTTTAATGAGGCATTCCTCTGAAATGCAGTCAGCTAGGGTTACTCCATAAATACACCTGTCTTCTGTGAGATGCATTTGCTTGAAAAGCTTCAAGGCCCTTTTAACAAGCCCATTTTGTGCACATTCATACAACCAGCATATTCCATATTTAACATAAGACCACATTGTGTTGCAGCAGTTTGTCAAACAACTACCGTGCCTTCTAAAAGCTTCCACAATTGAGCTATGTTACCAGAAACACAACAAGGAAGCTCTCTTTCGCATTTCGACGGCCGAAACACATTTCATTGTTGCGAACGCCGTTTCTAAGCTGTTTCAAACCAATTCAATACAGAACTAGTTCAAGCAATCAGCTCAACGCTAAACTGCTGGCGTGATTTTTTGAAGTGTGACTGTGGCCATCTAATCTGCCTTAATACACATGAATGAAAAAGCAAAACCATTGAATGAAAAAGAAATCTGCTTTAATGACTATTGGATTATACCCACTTCCAATAATTGTGAACCTCTATCCAGCAGTCTGGAAAATGGTATTTGATGACTGTTGGATTATAGCCACTTCCAATAATTAATGTTTCTGATCTATCCAGCAGCCTGGAAAATGGTATTTATTTATTGAGTTATATTTTGAAATTCAATTTACATCAAAATATAAAATTATTTATTTTTATAAAATTAGAAATACTACGTAATGGGATGGGGTTTTTAAACATTTACTATAAGAAAGTATAATATATTATTAAATAATTTATAATGTTAAAATCTGTTTGTTATACGCAACTTCTAGAAATTTTGTTTCCTGTCACATTACCGTTGCTGTTGCGATTTTCATTTCTCGTTTCTGGTAACATAGCAATTGAGTAGTCACATCTACATCATATATGAATTGACAGGTCTAGCTTTATACATATTAAGTGCAATTGCTTACAATTTGTCGAAGACTAAATACCAGGTCTATTATGCGCACAGCCAGCAATGGTTGCAATTCAAAAAGCAACATCTTGCTGAGACATTTTTCATTTTTTCAAACAATTTTCATGCCTTTGTGTATTTGCTTTAAAAAATCCATCAAAGATTGCTTTTGAAGAGATTCCATTTTAACCTGGCATTCCTCTGAAATGCAGTTATGTACAGTACTGTCTTCTATGAAACTCGTTTGCTTAAAATCTTTATTGCCCTTTTAACAAGCTCAATTTAGGCAGAACCATCGTATTTCATGAGAACTACATTTTGGTGCATCTGTTTGTCAAACAACTAGCATGCTTTCAGAAAGCTTCCATATTAGAGTAGTCACAACTACGACAGTGATAGAAAAAAGAATTAATCTTAACCCAATCTCATTCACCTTTCATGATAATAATTTTGACTATATCTTAGAACCACCTGTGCATATGATTTTTAATTATTATAAGATATTATTTTTTAAATAAGTGATTTTTTGTATTTTTTCAATATACTCTTTTTTTCCCCATATTTTGAGGTCCGCCGTATAAAACATCCCATATAAAAAGTACTACCTTAGTCACAACCTCCTCCATATCAAGATCAAGTCCCTCCATTTTGTTGATTTTACTTAGCTTCATCCTCTTAAACTAATGTTGTCACTAGACTTACCCTCATAATGTAATGCTGTTATTTCATATTTGTGACAATGTAAGGCAACATTCTGTGGTCTATATATTATTGTTTTTAAACGATAAAGCAATTGAGCTGAAGCATATCAGTATAGGATATTGAAGTTAAAATCTTTGCTATTTTTAGCTTAATATTTTTCTATCAAAGATCAATCTGTCATATTCAGAAGTTCTCCAACTTTTTTGGTTTAATTATGTTTTCTTACATCCTAAAACATTCTGAAGGCAAATATATAGTTGTTTGGATGCAAGCTCAACAATTTTTTCTTTATATTTCATTTGTTAAATTAAGTATTTCAATTTTGTGTGCTCACGCCTATGAAGATTGTCATTCAATTTCTTCTCCTTTTCAGCTGTGAGCTTAGCTTCTAAATTTTCTGTGTACGAAATCATTGAATTCATTTTCAATGTTATTTTCTTATAAAATGTTCTCTACTAAATCTCCAAGGGCCATTTTCTCTTTAGTTGCTAGGATTGCATGGAGTAGAGGCATTGCCTTGGCGTTCTGGTGCTCTCTTTAGAGGAAGCATGCATGTTTCAGCCACCATCCAAGAATATCTATGAATCTTATATGATGATATAATATATATCTAACAAAGGTCGTAGTCCAAGAGACCACATTTAAATGAGAAATCCTCCCCAAAATGCAGTCATCTATATGTTATCAAAGAAATACGTCTTTGCATAAAATCTCCAGAGGCACATTCAACAAGATTTTTTTGGACATTATTCTTCAACCATCACATTTCATGAGACTACATTTATTTAGACATTTTGTCAAGATTAGTGGATCTTTTGGGAAGCGTTTTTCGTTAGAGTAGTCACAACTATGACACATAGAAACTCCACCTTCAATTATTTTGATGAAACTCCATACCTATATCCTAGTTTACAATCTTGAAATGTGCAGGGAGGGTGCTAGAAAAGTGTATAGAGTTTGGGTATACATCCATCAATTGCATTTACTTTATAAGTGTGCAAGGCTTTTTAAACAAGTACATTGTTTTGTAACTTAGGCAATTATTGTCTTCTGTTGGAGTGGAGGATAAGAGTTGTGTTTCTACAATAGAGTTTGGGTATACCTCCATCAATTGCATTCACTTTATAAATCTGCAAGGCTTTTTAAACAAGCACATTTGTTTGCAACTTCAGCAATGGTTGCCTTCCATTGGAGTTGAGTATTTGAGTTGTTTTTTCTACAATTGGAATGCAAAAACAAGTAAAAATTTCTGATTTCTTTGAAGTTGTTATATCACTTAGTTCAGATTTTTAGTGGTACTTGTGCTTATTGTAATAACTGTATTGGAATCAGGATGGATGTTTGTCAGAAGTTTCTCTATTTATCGAATTTCATGTCCATCATTAGCAAGGTGTTTTATTTATTTTTTAATATATTGAAATTCTGTTATAGGTATCACCATCGATGTTTGTTTGAGTTTATTTGGGCTGATTGTTTTTCTTTAAGCTGTTAAGGTTAGGTATTTGGAAGTAACCACTAAATATGAAATTTTTGTATGAACAGAGATTGCATATTATTTGGAATCGAATCGTAAGGATCTAAATTGTTGATGCAATCAGGCAACAGTTGATTGTTTTCAGAAGGTTTACATTCTAGTGTTAGTTACATATGGAATCACTTCATCTAGAGTCTGTATATACAACATGTTTTCAGAAGGCTTACATTTTAGTGTTATTTGCGTATGTAATCACTTCATCTAGATTCTATATATACACCTTCTTCACATCACAATTTTTTATATACATTTATTAAGACTTATAATGAATTTTACAATTCTTGCTAGGGCACTTTATATTCCACTTAAATTCAAAGATTGCATTCATGAACTTTCATTTGGAAGAAAAAATGTTCATTTGGATTTTGGATTTAAAATGTAGGTTGCAACCTTGACTGGATCTAGTATGTAAGATTTTGGCTAATCTGAATTTCATATACACAGACCTTTTCAAGATTGTATAAGATATTGACTTATTCGAAATTTTAAATTTCACAATTAAATTATCTTTCCAAGATTGTAAATTTTTATTTTTACCCTTATTTGGGGCACGGATTGTGGAATTCTTTCTATTTGCAATGCATGTCATCTACATTGTTGTGTTTGACTATTGCATCAGATTGAACTATGATAGTTTTAGGCATAATACAGAGCTTTGTGTGCACTTCTTGGGATACAAACGTGCTGAACTAAAATTTGCTTTTTGTAGATTCTAATGAAGTAGTAAATGTAAATACTCTTGATGGACGGTATGACTAGTACTTTAACTCTGGCCAATGTATCCTATGCATGTTAGGGTATATAAGGACAATATCATTGATCAATTATTGCGGGAACATTTGCTATTGAAAGTACATTAAACTGAGGAATATGAAGCCTCAAGGAATGGGCAATGCAATTATTGTAGGATTGTAGGTTTTAGTATGTAGGTATATTGGATAACAATTGTGAATACATGAATTGATTGAGTAAATCTTATTGAATTATCTATGCAATGAATTCATTATACATGCATGTTTGACCTTTTTAGTTGCTTGGGACTTGCTAGCTATGGTAAGGAAACTTTTGACATTTTCACAAAGTGCCATTAAAATATGAGATCATTTTGTGAGTGTGTTTGAAGGAATATGAAAGCAATAACCAAACTAGAAAAACATTATTCCATCACCATAGTGAACATTTTGTAGAAAACTTATCATCAATATGTATTGCGACACTATCTTGACTTATGGCCTCTCTGAAGCCAACTCCCAAAAATGGTGAATTTGCATTCACAAATCATCAATACAATTACATCGTGAGCCACTCTTATGATGCTCACTCCAATCAAAGATAATCAAACCATAGTTGACCATTGTGAATCACTCTGCTACTACTCACTCCAATCATGAGCGCGCATGACCATCTCTTCTCTATCTCCAATTCTCAAACTCTAGAATCTACAATCTCAATTTTTTTGGAGAAAGTGATGTGAAGAGATAATTCCTTCATTTATTTGGAGAAAGATATTTGTTTGCTAAAGCCAAAGCATTTCGTGGTGAAAGGTAAAGAAAATTTGGTTTGCAAGGTGAAAAAGTCTTTATATGGTTTGAAGTAGTCTCATAGGATATGATATCATAAGTTTTATACCTATGTGTTGAGTTTGGGATTTCAAAGGTCAAAATTTGATCACTGTGTTTATTTCAAAATTGATATTGGTCAAATTCTTATTGTTGCATTATATGTGGATGACATGTCATTATCTAGGAATGCATATTTGATTTCTAACATGAAGTCTCAGTTGTCAACATAGTTCAGAACAAAAGATTTGGGTATAGCTAGGTACATTGGAAATGAAGACCAGAAGAGACAAAGCTAATAGAAAGCTTTGGTTAATTCAAAGTTTGTATGGGAATTCAATGTTGAGAGATTCAACATGGCAACTTGTAGATCCATAATAGTTTTTGTTGCACTAGGAACAAAGCTATCTACAAAGGATTGTCCAAAACCTCCTACTTAGGTAGAGGACATGGCCAGTGCACCATATTGAGTGTTGTAGGTAGTCTTATATATGCTATGGTTTGTGCTAGACTAGACATTAAGCAGTGGGAGTCCCGAGTCAATATATCACTAATCCTAGATGCGTGTATTCAAATGCAATTAAGAGAGTGTTATGATATCTAAGGGCTACTTCCAAGTATTCTTTGTGTTTTCATGGTTATCCCATTGGACATCAACTTTCTATGAGTATCGTAGATATGTGGATTCAGATAGTGCAAGTGACATTAACAACAAAAGATCCACTAGTTATGTTTTTATTATATATGGTAGTGCTATTAGTTGGATGAGTAAGCGAAAGTTGTTGTGACTTTGTTGAGGATAGAAATAGATTCTCTTATAAATCTACTGCATGGCACTTACATCACCTACATATACTTAATGCAAGATCATCAAACTAGGACACTTACCTCCACATATAAGCAAGATGTGTCATATAGGCATTGCCAAGTAGGATGCCACCAACCCTATAGGTCCCACTAGATGACTAGACATTGGTAGGAAAGTAATTATAAAGAT
>MU223355.1:463432-480004 GCA_018584345.1 Thuja plicata | reverse complement strand
AATAGTCTGAGTATTATTATTTGAATGTTTATAATAAAGGGGAGTTTTACATCAAATCTGAGAGTTTGAGTATTAATTTCTCTGTTTGTATTCAATCTGGGAATTGTTGCACTCGCATTGTAAACATTGTGTTGCATCTTGGAGTTAAATGGGGAATGGGTTGCGAATCTAAGTATTACATCCATTCACTTTGTAGAAATAAGAATGTTTGACCTTCATTTCATTTCAGCTTCATTTACTTTGCATTTTCAACATTCATTTTGCATTTCCAATGCCGGAGAGTCATAAGATGTGTGGATTTCAAGGATTGGCTAGGTTTAGAGCTGGATTTATTGCCTGAGTTAGTCTTGTCTGGGGATGGCTTGGTTTTCCTCTTCCGTTCTCAGGTTAAGAACGTACCCAATTAGTTTAGGAACAAGTAAATTCATTGAATATCATTTGATAAGGGAGCTGTACCTTTCAATTCAGAGGAAATCTATCAACCTGATGATAGATTATCCAACTGTTGGTATCTGTTCGTTCTTTCAGATTTGGGCATTTGAGAGTTAAATTGGGAAATAACAATTTGTTTACCTACAGAGGGTTACCCTATAATTCTATAGGGTCAATGAGAGAACTAATTGACTGCTTTAAGGAGCAATATGGTGATAAGACCAATGAGGGATTCATGTTGAATGAATTCAACAATATTAAAAAGAATCAGAATGAAGATGTTGCAGAATTCAACATAAGATTTCAAAGAGCCATGTATAAACTTTTCCAAGTCATGACACTTGATGACAAGGTTTTCTTAGCTACTTCTCTCAATGCTTTTGATTCTAAGATGGGATTCCTCCTAAGAGACAAGAATCCAAAGACTATAAGAGAAGCTTATAAGACAACTATCAATATAGAAACTAATTTGAGGGTCTCTGGGAAGTTGGGTAGAAGAGATGATGGGAAGTTTGCTAAGAAGGAATCAGATAGACTCTCAAATGCTAAACCTAAAGAGGAGATCAGTATGAAACAAATTTTAAGTGCTATAAAGGACCTAAACCTGGGAGAAAGTAAGAATCCTCGAGCTCCAAACAATAATAGGTCATCCTATAAAAGTTATAATCCCCAAAATAGGATGCAAATCTACCCATATGGTACCCAATACAAAGATGGACAACCCATTATCTCACAAAGGAAACACAAGCTTGATAACGAAACTCCTGATTGTCTACAAAGAAATTCTATTAACATGAGTTATGAGGATCCTTGGTGTGAAGATTGTCGCAATCCACATGACCCTAATTATTGTTTAGTTGCTTTTCAAGCACACCAAGAAAGAGAACACGAGGAAAAAATATATGATGATGTTGGGAATGCAATGGCTTCTACAGATTTGAAAAGTGAAGAATCTGATGACCAAGGTCAAAATCAGGAGTTGTCTTCATCAGATGAGGAGTTTGATGATCAAGATGACAATCAGGATATGCTTTCATCTAATCAAAAGGAAGTAGACATTGATAATGTAATGTGCAATGCTGCAAAAGGTAGATAACCTTTTATATAAGCAAGAAGACCTTCAAAAAAAGAAATTGCTCAAATCACAACAAACATGGTTGGTCAAGCCCAGAGTAACTATAATTTGACAAATAGGACAGTTGGTATTGCGGATGACAGACCAGATGGTATCCTTATCAAAGAGACATGAACAAGCCCTAAGAAGACACCAGAGATAAGGGTGTCTCCTATGAAAAAGGATAACAAAGAGGTTGATCCATACAAGGGTACACAAGATGAAGATAAAAGTGTTGTCACTATCAAGCATGATATCTCTAGCAACATGTACTCCTCTGTTGATATGGGACAATTGTTTTCACAGATCTTTGTTAGAGTTCCCTTTTTAGTAATGATGAGGATTCCTGAGCACAAAGAGAAATTCCTCTCATGGATAAATAATGTTTTTTCCGCAGGGGCCTTGAAGTCAGAGATGGGTGAGAAGAAGGGAAATGATAAGGGGAAATCTGATAAAAAGGAAGAAGAGATCATTTCTAAGATCCCTCATATTTTCTTAAATACAAATCATGTCACTACTCCTTTGGGAGTTGTGAACCCCTTTTTCTTGACCTTAGTTATTAATGGTAAGATGTTAAAAATCTGTATGATTGACTCAGGAGCATCCAATACTATTATGCCTGTAGAGATAATGAATGCAATGGGACTACAAGTTGACACTCGTCATGGAAGATGTCAGGCAATGGACTCTAGAGAAATCCCTGTCATTGGTACTATTAAGGCTTTGCCTTATACATTGGAAACATATCCCGAGAAAATACTAACAATGAGTGTCCTAGTGGTTGACATTCCACCTCAACATGGAATGTTGCTGTCTAGGAAATGGAGTGCCTCAATGGGAGGGAGTATGCAGTGTAATCTGTCTTTTGCAACTTTGATATAGCTGGAAAGAATGTTAAGGTATCCAGGAAGACCAGAACCCCTCATATGATTGAGGAAAATAAAGATGAATCTACTAATTGTTTCTTGGATACTGATATGGGATCCTTACCCGTTCAAGGTCTTAAGCTTGAAAATGAGGTCCAACATTTCCCTTTGTCAGAGGAAGATGCTCTTTCAATTTCCCAGCATGTGCAGTTACCTGATGAATGTGTGGATGAGTGCTATCCGCCCAACATACAAGACATTGGTTTGTATAAGTTTATTGATTTACAAGAAAATTCTTTAGGAAATTATGTTGTTTCTATGCAAACCAATGATAGAATATTAAAAAAGAGATCTAGCAATATGGAAAAATGTGAGTGCCTTCTTTTTCAGCTGGATAATGACTCTCCAAGCTGTGGCATTAAGCTAGAAAATGTTGAGAATAACATTTGTTATGATTTTTATTTATCTAATGAATGTGACATACATATGCCATATGCTTCACAATTTCCACATATGTCTGACTTTCTTTTTGGGTCAACTGATGTATATGATGACAATTTTATTTATAATGAGCTAATGGTACATGGAAATGCATCTCATCAGACAGATGAAAGAGAATGTTTCAGTTTGTTTCCAGGCTAGGGAGCAGAAAATTTTGTATATGATAAGGGCAAATTGGATCAGAGAATTTGTGATGGTTTCAGACCACCAGGACTGATTTGAATCCTTCAGATCAAAAAGTAAGTGGCAGAGCTGAGTTCTTTTCACCCACAAGTATGTACATATTTTATTTCTGTGTTTTCCTATCTTAGGTTTAGTTTCCTGATTTTTCTAGTGGTTTGCTTCTCCCAGAGAATCCTGAATCCTTGTTATGTCTGCAAGAGGCATACATCCCTAGATGGAGCCACTGTTAGCACTTATCAAAATTTTCATGGCTCCAGACCTTCTTTCCTTGTCTCTGCAAATTTTACTAGGTCTTTGGTCTAAAGCCTTAAGTCTTCTCTGCAAAAATCTTGCTAAACCCTAAACCCTCATGAGTTTTTATAAAATGAAGTTACTTTTTATGTAGCTTAAGTTTCTTACGTCATGTCTTCTAAGTTGTCGCCGACGGGGTCATCTTATTCGCTAAAGTATTTTCCTAGCAGGGTTTTAAATATTTCCTAAGTTCTCATCTCCAAAAATACTTTACCCTTTTCATGTGTTGTGCAACTTAATTTTAATCCAACAGACAACGTAAAGGCTTAACCTCAAGATGCTGTCAATCTATCAATCAAACCATTAAGCCTGTAGAACACATCTCCTAGTGGGTCTGGCTGAGGTCAAAAGGGAAAAGTTAAAAGTCAAGCAAGTTGCAGAAGATCTAATGGTCGGCTTAAAGGCTTAGTGATGAGATGCGCATGATCTAACCTTTATTCCATTAAGCCTGAATGACACGTGGAAAGATGTCAGGTTTTGGGCCCACTGGTGGTCGGTTATCAAGTGATCAAGTCAGAAAAGATCCCATGGTCTGTGTAATGCCTTAAAGAAAAGTTGATCAAAATCTAACCATAAAGGAATTACGACATTGTGCCACGTGTCTTAGTGGGTTCGGATCAACGAAAAAGTAATTATGGTAAAGTCCAGTCAAGTTGAATAAAATCTAACGACCGACGTATTGCCTTAAAGGGAAAGTGCTCGAGATCTACTAATTAAGGCATCATGCCTTAATGACGCATGTCCATGGCAGGCCAGGCTCAAGTCAGAGGGTAAAGTAAAGACTGATCAAGTTAGTTTTGATCTGATGGTGGGTGTAAAGCCTTAATCCAAAGATGAAGGGAAGATAGTTGTCAAGGCATTACTCCTGCGCGACGCGTGGTGGATTTGATCCTGTGCTCGCGGGTTACTTAAAGGATATCGATGGTGGTGTTTTAAAGGAAAATAAGGATTCAATCTCAGCCATCCAATTTGTTTTCTGTGCCACTTGTAGCTATTATAACAGAATTTCAAATATTTAAAAGGGTTTTTCATGGCGGTTGGCAGATATTTGATCTTAGTGGCATTAATGACCTAATTTGATCTTATGGATCAATTTTGCACAACTGTTGAAGGCCAAAGGGATTAAAATTTGATATGCTAGGATGTATTTATGTCTAGACCTTGACATAAAGAGTTTTATAATCAGAGGATAAGTGTGAACAGAGTTGCTTGGTCATTTCTGCATTTATGAGAGCTACTCTCAGTGTCATGCTTTTGAAATTCTTGCACCACAGGGTACTATTTTCACATCTAGCAAGCATGAATGGTGTTTTCATATCAGATTGGCATAGGGAAAAGAGAATAATTTAGGGTTTCAACTTGACATCAGAAATGAATGCTTGCATTGATTGGTTGTAAACCGTAACCCTAAATGGTCCGAAGCTTGTAGCATTCTTTTTCCTATAAAAGAATATTCAAGACCATTTTGAAAGGGCTGGAGAATTGGGAAAGTAGAAAGCATTAGGCTTATACTTGTTTCTAGTCTAGGTTATAGTAGATGTATTTCAGATTGTATTGAGATAGAATAGAAAGCTTATGATCTTTTGTATATTATTGAACTATGTATTTCCTTATCATATTGTTGCAGAAGCAAGTTTTCATCATACTTAATATAAGTATTCTCAGGTTTTAAGTCTCTCCTCTGTGATATTTTTGTGAGTTGTAAGTTTTCTGGCTTAATGTATAAGTCTTTCATATACATATGTGTATTCCATAAGTATTTGATCTTAGATCAAATTAAAATGCTTTGGATATTAAATTGATTATATCTATTTATCTACTAAGGATCTTGTAGTGTGTGATATGAGATATTTATGTTTATGGCTAAGGGATATACCCTATTTATGTAGTTTTTTCAGTTGCAGTATTGTATTTAGGAATTTACCCAATGGATAAGGCACTGATTTAAAGCAAGCATTTTCTTTGGAGATATAAGTCTGAGTGGTTTGGCTATGTTCTGTCCCACAAAATTTAAATCAAACTCATTACCAAATTCTTTACATTTACAGTTGTCCTTCTTAACCCACCCATGGTAGTGGAGAGTCAATGAATGCTAGGTTGGCAGCTAGTACTTACTTACCATCTATCTATTGTTCAAGTGAAGAAGTAAAAGGTGTTGTAAAGAATTGAGTTTAGTCTGGATTAGGTGTACCCGCCTTGGTTTTTCCGAGTCAGAAGTACAGAGGGTAGTCTTGTCCCTATAGTTGGTCCAGTTATCTTACAAAGCTTTCATACTTGGAGCTAACCACTCCTAACATTAGTCCTAAGATATATTGGTTTCTTTTTGTAGCGTAACAATTACAAACAAGGTCATGAGGATGGTGTTGGGATGTGAATTTTTGGTATCTATTGACAGATACCGAGTGAATATGGAAATTATGTCCTAGGTTTTGGCCTCTCTTTTGGACCTTAGAGGAGACAAGGTGGAGATAATGTTGTTGCTAAGGTAGGTTTTTAAAGAATAATTTCTCGGGTATCACATTCAAGTTTCCACCCTGACTAAAATAGGAGTAGGGATCCCATGGCCAAGGGATATAGCCGAGCTCTAGAAGCCAGGCCAAAATGTGGCTTGAAAATCATTTATTATGAACTTGAATGATATGCAATTGGAGTGGCATAGGAAATGGGTGACGATTAGGAGAGATTCCCTCTATAAATGGTTTCTCCTTGACGAAACACAAGACTACAGATGACTGCAAGAATTTTTGTAGCTTATCATCTTTGAAGCATTCCACTTAGAATGAAGGGAAGGAGAACACACTAATTTTTTGAAATGAAGGTTTTTTTTTTTGTTTTGTAGGCGGCCCTACTTTTTGGAAACGAAGAGCACCCTACCATTGCTATACCACCTTTTGGCTTTCGATTCTTGAAGGGATTATTTATAATTTTTTGGTAGAATTAGGGGGTTTTCCACTTTGAAGTGTAATCAAAATTTTGTGGGAATTCATTATTCTATAGGTCTTATAGTTAGTATTACTCTTCAATGTAAATGTTCATAGAAATGTCAAATATTAATTAAAATTTCATAAATTCTATAAAAAATGCTTTGTTGCACTGAGTAGATTTCAATTTCTGAATGAAATTGACAAAGGGTTTGTAGTAAAATTATATGTGATACTGATTTTGTGAATCTCTAATGTAACAAATTGAAATTACAATTGTTATGCTATTTCACAATTATTTATGAAAGATAGAAATTGTTATGTTATTTTATGATATTATTTCTTTATTTTGTTTATATCCCACCATTTGGGTTTGTTAATTAATTCTATTCTGGGTTCATTTTACATATCAAAATTAAAAGGTTGAAAAGAGTAATTTCACTGAGTAATTAAGAATCTTCTAATATCATAATAAACAAATACATAAAATCTATTATTTTATATTAATGTAGTCTAGGATCCTTACATTTTTTTATGCATACTTTCCGAACAAATTTAGAGGACTATTTCCAAAGCCCCTGTAATAAAACAACCCCTAAATTATAGTTGATACCAGGATCCAAACCAATATTGTGATTGTCTATATGTTATACAAAACATGGGTGAAATGAGTCATCTACCAGACTACCAGTAACCCAAAAATACAAAATATAGACCAGAGGCATAGAGTGCTCCATTCTTCAAGCATTTTGCGCTTGAAGATTCCTTGACCTTACTACATTTACAACCTCTCATTCTGCCTCCATTCTAGCTAGCCTAACTTTCTTGGCACTAAGGATGACCAGGTAGTCATCTCCATAGTTAGCATGGGCTTCCCCTCTTGCAATGTCCTCCACATCTCGCCGGTCTTCAAAAATCTACTCCTCTCAGCTCCCCATTTCTAGCTCTACAACAATCTTGGCCACATTTTCTTTATCGAATTCACATTCATCAAGAAACCATTCAATGGTTAGATAGTCCTATATGCTTGGTTTTGGATTTCTGCCCGCAAGCTGCAAAACACACACACTTCAATGAGTCTCTACGTGGTTAGCTAGTTAGAAAATGTGAAATCAAAATGCAATAAACTAGATTAAACTAACCAACACCGACCCATTTCCTTCTAGTAGGTAGGAGTATGAGTTTGCTCTCAGGTCATCGCAAACTCGGTGACTACACACTATTCTAGAAATGAAGGATTTTTAAAAACTATTTGCAAATGATCTAAATGATCTAATCTAAATAATTATGCAGTTTGTGGTTAACCCAAATCTAATTTGATAATTTTTGGAGCACCAAATTGAAGTGTGATTGATTACTTTTAAAGCACCAAATTCAAATATGCTCTAAGATTAAGATTTGAATGATTTGAAAACCAATTAAAATGCTAAACAATTGAAAACTTAAATGCTAGAATGCTCTAAAGATCTGCAGAATAACAATAGAAAAAGAAAAATTAGGATGCTTGTGAAGGAAACGAGCTTCTCTTTTATAGAAAATCTCTCCCAAATCGACGGTCAAGATTAGAGGAAATGAGTGGCTCAGATTCGATTTGAGGAAGCACAATCCATGTGCAAGTAATTTGATTGGTCGAAAGATTTAGTCTTTTTGAAAACTTCCAAATTGATTTTTAGTTAACAACTTTGTCTCCGAAATGCAAGAGTGGAGAATCAGTTAACTGAGTGAAACTAGATTGTTTCCAATTTTATAATTAGTTAACTGGATTTGATGATGTCATATGAATTTTTAAATATTTAAATGATTTTAAATACACAATTTTGTTTTTATTAATTAAATTAATTCCTTTTTAGATTTTATTGACAATTTAACAATTCTATTTAATTAATATATTAGAATATCAATTAAATAATTAGTATAAAGTTTATTTGCCAATGTAATGTGATTTCAGGAATAATTAATTAATAAGGTGTGATAAATAATTAGGACCTAGGGTTCAGGTCAGATTAGCTTGAATTTAATGAATTACCTGTTTGATTTAGGACTTGGGGATAATCAAGATTAGGGTTTCTTGATGAGCAATTAAGATTAGGGGCCTAGGGTTTAGGTGACCATTTTTAGGTCATTACATTTTCCCCTCTTTGAATTGATGTGTGATTAGCACATTGATTCAGAGACCTGTTAGTGATGAGACCCAGAACAATTTGATTTGAAGTGATGAAACCATTCTTTTGAAGAAGACCAACTCTGAGATTGATTGGATGAAGATCTATGAAAAGATATAAAATAGAATGCTCAATTTGATTTGAAGCGATGAAACTGAACATCTGTCAGGAACTCTTAAACCTTTTGATTGGTTTGAACAAATAACTAGTTGGATTTGAAGTGATGAAACTGATTACCGTTAAGAGATTTGATTAGCAAGAAAATTGACTTGATTTGAAGCGATGAAGCCAATTTGATCAATGTATCTGGTTTCAATAATGAATAGCTCATATAAGGCCGATCTTGTCTGGTTTTGAGTGTATTCACCACTGTATAAGACCATTGATTAGGTTTCCTTTGATTTAAGATGATCTCAACTTTATTTGATGCGATGAAGCTGAGATGCCTTAAGCGATGGGGTCTTGATTGAGGATGTGATCACTGAAATATTGATGTCCTGATCCTGCCCCCTCAGGAGTGAAATCAAAATATGGCTATGTTCCCTACTGATCAGAAGCAATTTGATTGATAACATGATGCAAGAATATGATGATCTAATGAGAAATAGGTCCCAAGCAGTTAGGGAAAAATCTATACTTGATGGGAGGTTGTTGACCAAGATTGACCAAAAGTATGATAGGAGGATTGATTAGAAGAAAAGTATGAGAGATCTCCATTGGTTTGGTGTCCAGATAGACTGATAGTGAAAGCAGTCAGCTGCAGTAAAATGATTTCAAATTTCAATTTTGATCTTGAAAATGGAATCAGGACAATCGAATTAGCCAAGGGTATAATTTTCATGTCAATCAACGCACAACTAACTACTTGGAAAAAGGAAGATTGATCAACAAGAACCTCAGATCCTTCACATTGGAGAGAGATATCGATATTATGCAGATTTCAACACCATGCAGATGCAGATTGAAGACTAATGAATCCAACCTAAGGTGTAGTCACTGAACCTTTAGCGTTGAAAATTTTCATCATCGAGCATTTTTTGGAATATCGGAGTCGATACAATCCTTACTGGTGCCACTGTGACCATAATAATATGAATATGACTTTCATTGAATAAGATATAGGAAGTAACATAAGCATAGGGGCACAAAAGCCGAGATGACCTGAACGTTGTTTCCAGTTGATGTTGCAAGAGTACACCAGTATCGAGGCATTCAAAGCCAAGATAACCATGCGTGTGATCTTGCATAAACAAACAGATAAATAACAATCAAGAAGATAGTTCCAACCTCACCTTAGCATGTAAATGAAGAGGATTGAGGGATGTGTGGCCTTTTCGCCTTAATGTAGAATCTCTTATCACATACACCTAGTTCATTTGACATTGCCAGATCATTGAGACCACACCAACAAGCAGTAGACAAAAGAAAAGATGATAAAAATCATTGAGAACAGACATGATACAAAGAGAGATTCAATCATATCTCAACATGTTTCAATTTTTTTGGATGTGTATGTATATGAGGTGTCGAGAAATACCATTGTGCTTGTGAGTACTTTGTGTTTGATTGTTATCGATCTGTTGTTCAAAGGTTGTGTCATGTTATCCAATGTGTGTTTAGAAATACAGATGTATCCAAAGATAGTGTTAAGAAATACTGTTGATTGTGGTGTTGAGAAACACTTGTTTGCATCAGTAGCGAGTTTTCCTTTAGAAATGACAAGATTATCGACTCTGGTGTAATGCAAAGATGTGATATGATTTGGGACTTATGCCCCTTGGTAACAAACATCAATTGAAGATAACCGACTTGACGCATACTAACAGGACAAAGCTGATTTGATTGCCCCTAGACTATGAATCTGGATCAGTTTCAAGCCAGGAGGGTTCTCAAAAGAACCAAAGTGTCATGAAAGTGACTGAAAGATTACGTACAAACTAAAGCAAAGGATTGCCGAGACTAAGTATTGATAGATGGAGAACTAAGTACAATAGGCGCCTATTTACTAGGTTTTCACCTACTTGGAAGAGATTCTATTTTTGCTATCAGGGTGCCTATTTACCAGATTTTCAATGAGGCACTTTTTCTTCTTTTTCTTCTTTTTATTTTTTTTGGATTGATACATCAAGGCGCCTATTGCTAGGTTTTCACCAGGATGATCATTTTTCAGGACTTTTTACTTTTTTCTTTTCTTTTTTCAGGATCATATCTGTATGTACATGGTGCTGGTCAGCAAGAATGTTTAGGTGTATAACTTCTTCAGATGGAGAGTGTTGATGGGCTCCCGAAGCAGTTCTCCTTCAGGCTTGGAGAGTTGATAGGCTGTAGAGCTGAATGTTGTAGTAATGATGTAAGGACCTAGTTAGTTGGGTTCAAACTTCCCCTTCTTCTCTCTATGTGACTAATTACGAGGATTTTCTCTCAACACAAGGTCGCCCACCTAAAGTTATCTAGGTTTGAATTTCTTGTTTTATTCTCTTGACATTCTTTTCTGATAAGCTCTAAGGTGATCAAATGCCACTTTACGACTTTCATTCAAAAACTCTAGTTCTTGGAGTCTCAAAACTCTGCATTCTTCATCTGGTATAAGTCTTCGTAGAGAAATCCTAAGAGATGAGATTTCTACCTCTAGGGGTAAGACTGCTTCTGTCCCATATACCAGTGCAAATGGGGTTGCCCCTGTAGGTGTTCTGATGCTTGTTCTGTAAGCCCATAATCTAGGATTGATCTGCAGGTGCCAATCCCTTCCTGACTTGTTAACCGTATGAGGCAAGATTTTCAACAAATTTTTATTTGAGGCCGCAGCCTATCCATTACCTTGTGGGTAATAGATGGAAGAACAATGTTGTGTGATTTTTAACTTTACACACAACTCATCCATGGTGTTGTTATTAAATTATCCTCCATTGTCAGTGATGATGGAGGAAGGTATGCCATAGCAATAAATGATGCAGTTCATAATGAACAATGTGACTTGATGTCCTATTGCTTTAATGAGTGGGACTGCCTCAACCCACTTGTTGAAATATTCAGTAGATATAATAATGAACTTGTGTCCATTAGAAGGTGAGGGGCGAATCTGCCCGATTAAATCAAATGCCCATTGTTGAAAGGGCCAATGTGTGAAAAAGGGAATGATCTCCCTTGCTGGAGCATGGATAAGGTTTCCATGTAGCTGGCATTTCTTACAAGCTTTTGCATACCTGATAGCTTCTTTCTCCATATCTGGCCAATAATACTCCGCTCTAAGAAGTTTTTAGGCCAAATTCAGACCGTTAGAATGAGAACCGCAAATTCCTTCGTGGACTTAAAAAAATGCACGTTTGGACCCTTCTTTTTCTAGAAACCTAAGAAAATTACCGTCTAATCCTCACCTATACAAATCGTTGGCCACGAGAACATACCGTGAGACATTGTAGATGAGGTGTCATTTTTCATTTCTGGTTTGTCCATCAGAAATGACCTTATGGCACAGGTAAGAGTAGACATGGTGATAACGAGAGGATTCATGTTTAATGACTAAAAAAACCATTTGGAATTTAGGGGAGTTGTAGGAAGGGAAACAAATTTCTTCCACTAGGAACTCATAGTGGAAATATTCCTCTTGTTGTTGCGAGGAAGCTAGTGTAGCCATTGCATCTGCAGCTCTGTTCTATATCCTTGGCACTTGCTGAAATGTGATGAAAGTGAAATATTTCTTAAAACCATCAACCATTCATTTATAAGGCATGAGTTTTTCATCCTTAGTCTGGTATACATTGTTGATTTGGTCAATTACAAGTTGAGAGTCACCATGGACATGTAGCTCTGAAACATTCCATTCAAGAGCTAGTTTGATTCCATTTACCAGTGCTTCATATTCTGCTATGTTGTTTGTATAGGGAAACAAGAGCTTGTATGCCTTTGGAATAGAATAGTTTTGAGGAGTCAGAAATAAAATCCCCACACCTGAACCTTGTTGCGTGAAGGAGCCATCAAAGAACATTTTCCAAGATTTGTGAGTGATGTGCAAAATGGATCCATCTAGGAACTCAACATTGATTGGTTCATTATCCTGCAGTGGAACATCAGCCAGTTGATCTAAATTTTCTTGCCCTTTGATTTATTTACGCTCAATATAGTCTATCAAACTCACTAAGAAGCATAACCCATTTAGCCAATCTGCCAGTGATGGTAGGTTTACTTAGGAGATACTTCAAAGAGTCAATTTTAGCCACCAATTTGACTGAGTGAGCCAACATGTAGTGTCGTATTTTATGAGATTCAAAGACTACTACTAGACACACTTTCTTGATCATAGAGTAGTTCATCTCATAAGACACCAATGTTCTACTGCTATAGTAGATAGCACGTTCTTTTTTTTTTTCATCTTCTCAGCTAGAAGTGCCCCCAGTGATGTTGAGGTAGCTGAAATATATAGAATCAATGGTTTAACTTGTTGAGGTGACATCAGTACTGGCAGGTTTTCTAGGTACATTTTGATTTGAGTGAAATTTTTGTCACACTATTCACTCCATTGATAAGTAATTCCCTTGCGCAAAGTCTTGGTAAATGATTGTGCTCTATCAACCAATTGTGAGATGAACCTTCTGATAGAATGTATTCTCCCTTGGAGTGTTCTCATCTGACTGGTGTTGTTAGGAGGTGGCATTTCCAGTATCGCTTGTACCTTTTTAGGATTGACCTCTATGACTTTAGCTGAGATAATGTAACCTAACAACTTGCCAGATGTAACGCTGAATGCACATTTCTTGGGATTCAACCTTAACTTGAAATTTTCTATTCTGTCCATGATTGGGCCTAAGTCTTGTAGGTGCATAGATCATTTCATTTTTTTAGTAAGAGTATTATTCACATAGTCCTCCATGGTTTTGTGCATCATATCGTGGAAGATAGTTATTACTTCCCTTTGATAGGTAGCTCCTGCATTTTTCAAACCAAAAGGCATGACATTCCAACAAAATGTTCCCTAGGCACATGTGAAGGCAATATTTTCTTGATCCTTTGGAGAAATCTTGATTTGGTTATACCCAGAGAAACCGTCCATTAAAGAATACATTTCATACCCAGCTGTCATGTCTACAATAATGTCAATGTTAGGCAAAGGAAAGTCATCCTTTAGACATGCTTTGTTGAGATCCTTAAAATCAGTGCAAACTCTGATGGATTTGTTTGGCTTTGATACTGGTATGATGTTGGAAATCCATTCTGCATAATCAATAGCTCAGATGAATCCAGCTTTGAGTAGTTTTTCCAGTTCAACCTTGATAAGTAATGCAACATGAGGGTGCATTTTTCTGAGTTTTTATTTTACAGGTTTTACTCTAGGAGATATTGAGAGATGGTGCATGATAAGATCTGGATCTAAACTAGACATATCTGAGTATGTCCATGCAAATTTTATATTCTTCTCTTTAAAGAAGTCTGTGAATTCCTTGAGCTCTTCTGCAGACAAAGATTTAGCTACATGAATGATGTGCGGGTGTTCCTCTGTACCAATATTCATTGGTTGAGTTGGCTCTATGAGCACTGATGATTTTTCCTATAAATAATTAGGCAAGATATCAAGAATCCCATCCTCAGGCACCTCAGAGAGGTTTTTGCCTTTGGATGCGTCTTTTCTTTTTACTATTTTGGGTTCTAAAACCGCCACAATGTGGTTTTTGCCTTCAGACCCTTTTATTTTTTTCATTTTTATCTTATAACTGAGATACTTGATGTCCGATTCATTCATTCTTACACTAGGTTCATTGGTGGAAGAAGTGACAAGTTCAGTTGCGTTAAGATAGCAGGATAAAGCATAGTCATTGGGGAATGTAGATATTTCAGTAGGTTGTCCCTATAAGGACAAATAAATGAGTTCAGGATTCTTTAGTGGTAAAGGTTCGATGGGTTCGAGGGCATTCATGGTATATTCATCGTAGACATTGACTATTAAGTAGAGTCCTAGACATGAACCTTGTATAGATGTGTTCAAATCAGAAAGAGCCCTAATGAAATCATCAAAGCCCATGTCAGAAATAAGAGGTCCTAATTTTTTAGACCTAACCTCTAAGCCTTCACCTAATTTGAGTGTGGGTACATATCATCGAATTGTATCCATCTCTTTGTCTAAAATACCTTCTAAAAGACTGTCAAACTCATATTCATGGGAGTTCGTGTCATCATTAGTTTTCATATCAAGGACGTGAGTGAAATCTACTCTTTTCCCCCAGTTTGGATGAGTCCTGTCTAAAAACTCTGCTATGGTTAGATTCCTTTCTTGTTTACCTGGATCTTGTTCAGATGTAGTAGTCTCTAACTGATAAGAAGTCATTGGCGATTCCTCTAGAACACACTCTTCAGTAGCGTTGACCTGGGGTGTTTCTTCTTCAAAGAGAAGAGCCAAGATATTGGGAGGAATAGGAGAAGGATACACATCCTCCTCATCAAAATCATCAGAATCATCCCACTTGCAAGTGGGTGTGTCAGTGCTTTGTTCTGTTCTACTTCATCCAGATGAAATTGATATCTCTTTCCTTTACCTAGACGATTCTTTTCTCTTTGTACTTTCCTGGATAAGAACCTTAGACCAGTTGTGTCTCTAGGTCATCTAAATTCAACATAGATTGGATCTTTAAGTCCCTTCCAATTACATCCAAATGGATCCTTTTCTTGAATAACCCATTTTTTGAGCCAGCTCATACCCCACTCCATATGTTTTTGGGGATATTTCACATTGTTTGATCTCATTGTTTTCAGGTTCCTTATATAGCCAATCCAAAATGGCTTGTTCCTATTTTTCATCCTCTAATGGTATGTTGGCTTTAACAAAGTTATCATCATAGATTGATTGGGATGTTGTTGGCTTCATCTCTTCTGAAGGTCTCCCATAAGACCTAGGTGATGTGGGAAGAGATGTGATTGATAGTACGACTTCCATTGTGTAGCCAACCATACCAATGTCCTTTATCTTTAACTTCTTTTCCATTTATTTTAGTACATCAATTGTTGATTCAGAGTTGGACACCTCACTGTTATGCGGGACTAAAGTTTCTGATGCTAGTCTTAATGTGTTACATGCATATCTAGTGTCTGCAGGAATAGTGACCTCTACACAATTTAATGAAAACTTGATGCACTGATGGTACGTTGATGGCACTGCCTGCATCTCATGGATCCAGGGTCTTCCCAATAGGATATTGTAGGCCAGAGGGAGATCTAGAACTTGGAAGGTAACATCCCTCTCAATAGGACCCACTCAGATTGGTAAAGTTACAAGAAGATCTCTCTTTTTCGTCATATGTCTTGATAGTGATTTTATTTTTAGGGTCAATGGTATTCTCTAAAAAGCCTATTTTCTTGATTAACCTGTATGTGTAGATATTAAATCTTGCGCCTCCATCTATCAAGACTCGTTTGACACGATGTTTTTGGATCATGAATTCGATATGAAAGGGGAGATTGTGTGAATGACTTAAAGAGTTGTCATCTTCTTCTAAGAAAGATAGGTAATGTGTCAAGGTCAAGTAACCCACCATAGATTGAAACCAATCCAGATCCAAGTCTTTAGGGACATTGGTAGTTGATAGCGCTTTATCTAGGACCTCTAAGTGAGATGGAGAGTTCGAGCAATTTGAAGATTGAAATTTGGGCAGATGTTCTCTGTGATTTCTCGATAATGCTATAGCCTGCAGTATTGGATGAAGTCGGTTGTTTGGACTATGAGACTTTAGAGGTACTCACAATAGATTTTTTTCTAATAGGTATCCAGGGTTTGGATACCGACAGTTTATTAGAAGATGATGAAGGGTTGGAAGATCCAGAACCCCCTAGGGTGACTTTTTCTTGCACTTGAATCACTGCATTGGCCGATCGAGACTCTTTCTCTTTCTTTTTGACAATGATGAAATTGCAATATTAAAAATGAGCTGGCTCAAGTGTAATGTCCCCCCTAGGGAACCCATAAGGAATCAGGTCTTAAGACCAAAAATTACAACTAACAATTTTTTTTCTAACATTACATCATTACTACTACACAATTACATTCCTTAAAGTTCCCTTAATGAATTCATTTACTAACATATTTACATTAATTATCCAAATTGAAGTTCCATTTCCTT
>MU223355.1:427324-460676 GCA_018584345.1 Thuja plicata | reverse complement strand
CCAACATCAAATCAAGTCTATAACATAAACTGCATTCTACTACCCCAACAAGGATAACTCCCTAAACAGAATTCTAAGTCCAAGGGTAACCTCGAGAGTATCTTGGTTAAATCTCCACACATCAACAATTCGAGGATTTTGAAGGCACGCTCAGACCTGTGTAGCCAGGTGGAGATGATGCATGGTACCTGCATCCTGCATCACCAACTGATATGCATATACAAATATATAAATATAAATAGACAGTAGCAAACAAGGAGGGAGAGCGTGACATCGTGTGGATTTCCTGTAGGAGTAACTACGACTGCCCCTCCTCATCCTACACTCACATCAACCAGTGAACATCAAACCATAATAGGGTTAGTAGGGTTAGATCATAATATAAACATCATAACACAAATCAATGTAAAACATTTTACTGATAGTTCATTTCTAGCCATTTATCATTAAAATTATAACTCATTTAATATTTCCAAATAAACTATAGTAACCAAATATATATGCTCAAATGTCTCATAAAATGCTAACTAAATAATAATCATAGTCCATCATAAAATCCAAAGTGTCAAAGCAATAGTCCTTTCCATCTAACATAGGACGATGCTAGGGTGGGCATTACATCAAGCATGTTAATGATGTTGTTGTCATCATTCGAATAAGTATGATTAATTTGAGCACCTTTCTTAAAAGTTTCCCCCTTTTGATGTTCTAGGAAAGGATCTTTGAATGCCTTATGATCAACATTCTTGTTGTGATTATCAATCATAATTATTTTGTTATCAATGAGATCTTGGATCTCATGTTTGAGCCTCATGCATTTTTTTGTCGTATGTCCTTTGTTTCTATGATATTGATAGAAATCATTGTCTCTCCACCATTTAGGTTTGACTTGTGGTTTGTATGGTTTGGAGTTATCTTGAAATGTGATCAGCTTGTTTGCCAGTAGAGTCTTAAGTGCATATTTGTAGGACTCTCCTAAAGAGTCAAAGTCTCATTTGCATTTAATCCATGATTCTTCTTTTAACAAATTTATGACCCCTTTAGAGGAAGAATATTTAGTGGTACTTTCAGAAGCTTTTAGGGCCTTTGAGCCACTTGTTAGATTGAAGACTGCTAGTTTTGATTGGGGAGCACAGTGATCGACAACTTTGTCATTTACCACATGCTTTTTTTTGTTTCAATATTTAGTCTTGTCTTTGGAGTTGGAACCAAACTTGTTTTTCCTTATAGAGGGTAATGTAACCCTTTTTAACAAGCACATCTTCTATTTTCATCACGTTTTCCACCATTTTCTTGAAAGAGGGTGGACATTGCATCTGAAGGGGGTAGTTTAGTTCTGGAATCAAAACACTAGCCAAAATATCCCTTTTTAGACTCAGACATGAGTCATGGATATTGAGAAAACATATTTATCCATCACTGAAGAAAGGTAAGAAAGGGTTCTCCTATGTTTTTCTTCATATTGCATAAATCAATCATTTTCACAGGATGTTGGATATTTTAAGAATACTGTTGCATGAATAGATTCATCAGCTCATTAAATTTTTTGATACCGGTGGGTAACTTTGAGAAACACTCCATAGCCTGGCCACTCAAACTCTGAGGAAAGAGATGCATAAGATATGTATGATCATGCATAAATTTTGTACAAAGAGTACATAATTCTTAGATGTGATCTTGTGCACCAGAGTGACCATTGTACTTATCAAATCATGGGATTTCAATTCTGTGCGGGAATGGAGGTAAGTACAAATCTTTATCAAAAGGAAAAGGACAGATTGTATTCAAAGAAAATTTTGTATTGGGTTTTTCCTTTTCCTTTTTGAGTTCTTGTATTTCCATTTGAAAAGTTTTCATTTGTTTAGCCATGAGTGTCATGGGAGTATCTTCCTCTCTAGCAATGATATCCTTAGCTTTGAAGCGAGGTGAAAGTTGAGTGCCTTGCTCTGCTAGGTAGAGGAAATATTGTTCCTTATCCTAATTTAGGATTGTTTTCATGAGTTTTAGGAACCTCTTATCATGGCAAAATTCGTCAACCTCTTCTTCATCAGTTTATGATGCACTCGAGGAGTGGTGACTATTGTGATTTTTGGTACCAGTATCGAGGTCTCTCTGTCGAGACCTACCTTGAATTTTTCTTTCTATTGACATCCGAGGACTAGGTAACCTGTTCTACGGGGATAGTGATCTAGGAGGAATTTGAGGATCTCTCCCAAAAAGAGGATTCTCTCCAAACAAGGAGTTTTCTTCAAATGGGAATCCTTGTTTGTCTCTTCCAGGAAAATCCTTAAAAATACTTCTAGTTTGCATAGACATGAACAAGTTGATTAACTTGACCAAAAATGTGGTTGTTGTTGTTTTCCAGATTCTTTGATTGTTTTTGTTGTTTTTTTCAATGAACACTCATGCCAGACACATCAAGAAGCCCTTAACTATTCAAGCACATCAAGAAAACACTATGTCCTAATTGGCTAGAAATGGACAATACTTGTTGAATCCCCTTACAATAAAATATCACATTCAGGTTAGACAGTTAGAAGTTTGGCAACATTGGCTCGCTTCCACGACACACACTTCTTGGGCCTACGAAGCTTCAAATTTCTCAAGGTTTGAAGACCTTGATAAATTTACTGTCTCAACAAGAGGGCTACATGAGGGGTATCTTTGACATGTGCATCATCACAATGCTTGATCCAACAAGTAGAAAGGATTTTGGAAAGCTACTCTAAAAGTATTTAGTAAGGATCTTCGTTTAAGTGAATCCTCTGTATTCGCACAAGCATGATTCAGGCTGTTAACCCCATAGAGAACCTTAGCACAAACAGTAACGATACATGATTCAGACCTGTAGGCCCTACTTTTTGTTAGGTGAGATATTACAAACTATTGAAATTTTGGACGAGATATTACAGACAAGCACCTAAAGTGCACAGTTTTCCAGATTGTTTGATTTTTGTTGTTGTTGTTGTTTTTTGTTTTAGTGAACACTCACACCATACACATCAAGAAGCCCTTAACTATTCAAGAACATCAAGCAAACCCTATGTCCTAATTGGCTAGAAATGGACAATACTTGTTGAATCCCCTTACAATAAAATACCACATTCAGGCCGGACAGTTAGAAGCTTGGAATCACTGGTGTAATGACCTACAAGTGGTCACCTAAACCCTAGACCCCTAATCTCAGTCTCATATCAAGAAACCCTAATCTTGATAATTCTAAGCCCTAAACCAAGCATGTAATTCATCAATTTTAAGAAAATCTGACCTGAATCCTATGTCCAAATTAATCATTGTACTTGATTAATTAATTAATTCCTAAAAATACAATATATTGGAAAATAAACCTTAAGTTAATTATTTAATTGATATTCTAATATATTAATTAAACAAAATTGCTAAATTGTCAATAAAATTTAAAAATGAATTAAATTAATTAGTAAAAACAAAATGTGCATTTAAAATCAATTAAATCTTTAAAAATACATATGATGTCATCAACTATGTTTGAATTAAAATATGCATTTAAAATCAATTAAAATTTAAAAAATGCATATGATGTCATCAACTTATTTTTGAATTGGGAATAAATCTGTTTTATTCAGTTAATTTATTATTATCTTTTCTCATTTTGGAAACAAATATATTTTATTCAATTAACTTAATCTTATCTATTTATCATTTTGAAAACAAAGCTGTTAACTGAAAATTGATTTTGGAAGTTTCCAAAAAGACTGAATCTTTTGACCAATCAAATTGCTTGCACATGGATTGTGCTTCCTCAAATTGAATCTGAGCCACTCATTTCCTCTAATCTCGACCGTCAATTTTGGGAGACATTTTCTATAAAAGAGAATTTCATTTCCTTCACAAAGGATCCCAGTTTTAGCTATTGTTGTTATGCAATTTTTATTTCTTAAGATTTCAAGCATTTTAGCATTTCATAGCTTTTTATTGATTAATTGTTAGTTTACTTTCAATCATGCAAACCATAATCTAGAGTACATTTCAATTTTGCACTTTGAAAAGAACAAAAACATTTCAAATTGGTGTCATAAAATCTATCTAATTATCTTGGGATCATTCTTACATTTGCATATGCATATAGATTCAATCATTTAGATTTTAAAATCCTTCGTTTAAAATCTGGTGTAGTCACTGTTTCTTGCAATGACCTGAGAGCAAGATTCAAAATCCTACCTACTAGAAGGCAATGAGCCGATGTTGGTTAGCCTTGGGCATTTTAGTCTTCTAATGTTGTCATTTTCTAACTAGCTAACCCCTTAATGGTTCATTGAAGTGTTTGTTTGCAGCTGCAGGTATCTGACATAATTTCACACACACAACTGGCTCCCCTGCATGAAACACACTTCTCGGGCCTACCAAGATTTGAATTTCTCAAGGTCTGAAGACCCTGATAAATTTACTATCTGAACAAGAGGGGTACATGAGGGTTATCTTCGGCATGCACGTCGTCACAACGCCTGAGCCAACAAGCACAAAGGATTTTGGAAAGCTACTCTAAAATTATTTAGTAAGGATCTTGATTTAAGTGTATCCTCTACATCTGTGCAAGTGCCATTCAGGCCGTTAACCCTATAGAGAACCTTAGTACAAGCAGTTACGATACATGATTCATACCCGTAGGCCCTACTTTGTGTTAGATGAGAGCTGAGTATAAGCTCAAATGCCACTTATCTTCTGAGGCTTTGGTCTTGAGGAAGCATTTTAATTATAGTGAGTCGAAGAATCTTGGCATTAGCTTGTTCTCACTTGGGTCGTTCTCCAAGGGTGAGTACTTATTCCCACTTGGACAGGCCGTCTAAGGTTGTAGATCTCAAATGATGAATGACAATAGTGCTTCTATATTTTTGATCATCCCAAAAGTGTGAGATCATAATTTCTTGACATTATTGCCATTCCTAAAACATCAAACATAAGTTCATTTTAATAAGTCTTGCATGTGGGTTCCTATTTTTATAAAATGAAAATAATATGCAAGCACAATTTTTAGTGTTCTATCGCTCAAGGAAACCTAAAACACAAATCATTAGTAGTTTGTGTTTTAATCTTCTTTCACAACGTCCTGAAAACCACTATTAAGCTATAATCAAAGATAAGCATCAAGAACAACAAAGCCAAAGATCGGTCAGTGTTAGAAAAATTAGAAAATCAAAAAATTGATGGCATATTTAGAAAGTAGATGAAAAATCATGCACTTTCAAAAACAATTGCACTAAAAAATGTTATCGTATGAGCCCAAACAAGGCTCCAAAAGCTGCAAAACAAAGGATTAGATATGTATAGTGATGCAAAATTGCAATTTTTGATAAATATGTGATTGAAAACCAGAAAATAATCCCAACCCAAAAATCTTTAGGAAATTCTACCCCAAATAAAAAAAAATGCACTCAATTTGGAGCAAAAATGAGCGAGATATGATGATTTGAAGTTCGAATACAAATTCAAAATGCTCAATTAAGAGGGAAATTTTTTTTTCAACCCCTGCTGATGTCAACAAGTCAGTGTGTTAAAATTGACAGTATGGAGGCTTTCACATAAAGTTGTTAGGAATAAGGTGTCTCAACCTTGGATAATTCCTATTCTTATTATTTGTTTTGTAAAATGTATTTTCTTGCAAACAATGTAATTAAGTGCGAGTGTACATGTCTAGTTGGCATGTTGATGTGTCACTCCACTTGATGTGTCGGCATCTTGAATGGTGTGTAAGGACATCATGGATGAAATGGTTATGAAGGATTCCTATGACACGTAAGAGCTATTTCTAGGAGATTTCAATGACAGGTGAAGACATGCAAGACATGTGGCATCTTTGGAAGTTTCCCTAAAAAGGAAAGCGCATGATATAAGCATTTTTAGGGTTATAGAAAAGGATACAAAAAAAAGTGTATTGTTGGTATAATCTGGTGCTACTGGATTTGTCTGTGTGTGTCGATTGTCTCTTGAAATAACTTACATTGCAAGTGTGTTGTAACCGTTGTGTTGAAGATAATACATTGTGCACGTTTTGGAGTGCTGGGGTTTTTTACCGAAAGGTTTTCCCCAGGGTAAATCATTGTGTCATTCTCTATTTTCTGTATGCATGGTATGTGGCTGTAATATCATTGTTAAAGTAGTTAACGAATCTGAAATTGTAAGGATTTAAAAGAATTTGCACAATACTTTCCTATAGAGATTAGTGTAGGAAGCTGTTTCCGCACCTGAGTTTCCTTACAAAAGTGAGCAACAATGAAAAATGATGGTTATACGACCGTCAAATTTAACATCATAAAAGTACTCATGTGGAAAAAAGAATAAGTGGGTCCTTGCTAATTTGGCGTTGACTGGGTAGTCTGTGTGGAAGTGGGCCAAGTGGCAGGTGGTGGTTGGCCCATTTGGAGGGCTACATAGGTGAGGTGGCGGGAGGTGTTGTGATGGCGGGCTGAATGCAGGGAGGTTGGGTAAGCGGGGAGACTAAGTGTGAGGGAGGAGATTACGGGTGGTGCTGGGTGGAGAGCGGAGGGTTGGGTGGAAGCGAAGAGGAGTTGTGTGATGGATGGCATAGGTGGAGTGTGTGGGAAGCAGTGGAAGGGAGGCCGCATGTAACGCCTTGCCAGCGAACCCAAGAGAGATTAACCTAGAACATGATACTATGTTTGCTTAATAATATTTTTTTCTAAAGTTTACATAAAGAGACATACATTAATGCAGAAGCAAATACCATTTGAACACATGACTCAAGGGTTCCATGGCATTGAATTACGTAAAGTAAAACACGACAAACAATATAACAAAATATTTCATTTGAATAGATACAACAATTCCAACTTACAAAACCATAATTACAAACCTCATGGATAACCATGAAACCACCATAAAATCACATCCACTGCACATGTCGCAGGGTATGTGGTAATCACTCAAATCTACATAATAGACAATATCCAGATTAGGTATCACATGCAATACTCTAGTACAAGATTTATAATATGAATGATAAGCACATAATCAATAATGAAAAAAAAAGATCCCATCTACAAAGAACCATCAAGCACCTGGTACAAGGATGTCAAAACTCAATGGGTAAAGAATCACTATGACCCGTCCATGTGGAACCACAAAGGTCCACCCCACCGTGTTGAGGAGATAACAACAAACCCCACTCGGATATCCAAAACCAATAAGGAAATAACCGCTAAGCAAGGGATCCTGATAGCTCTCTAATCCAGGTGTACTATACATCATGAAAGTTAAGAATCACTAATCCAGAGGTAACTGACATACATAGGATAACTAGACTATGCATAGGAATGTGTCATCATGTACGTCTAACCTTTAAGTTTTGTCCTAGAAATCCCAATGGATCCCGACACTCAAGTGACCATACATGGCCATCAATGACCTCTCAAACTGACAAGGCCACCAACTATGCCAAAACCCGCACCTCACAAGGGGGAAAGCATTATCTCATCCTCCATCTCAGTCTTTACTAGCACTCAAGCATGGGTGAGGAGAATCACATCTTATTAGTTCATTTTACGATCTCTCAGTTATACATTAAGTTATCAGTTATTAAGTTTACTTACAATAAGCAATCCGAGTAGTCACTTACGGACATAAAACTTATTGCAAGCCACCCCGTACTACACATCTAGGTAACCTACCCTAGGCTCACAGATCCTACATGGATCTAGCATAGGTCGAAACCCAAGTATACCCAATCCAATATTCCACACATAATAGGTCACAAAAAGGTACACAATCAGATAATATAATTGAAGGCTTACATGGTCAGTTTAGGGTAATCACATGGAGCACACATGTCACATCATAAACACAAATGCAAAACACCCCCAACCCCTGTATACATACTAGGCAATCTAAAACCCAGAAACCCGATGTATGGAAACAAATACATAAGGAATGGAAACAACATTATCCCATTACACATACACAGTATAAAGACAATCACCATTCCACTTGCAAAGTAATACTCTTCTAAAGACTAGGGTTCATTAGCTAAACTAAGTTAACCAGTTTAATCCATCTAAAATTTGACCCCTAATAGTCTCAAAGGAACAACGAAAAGACTAGTACATGCATATAATTTAAATCAATTAAATCCCATTCGCATAAATTAAATCCATTTATAAAATCCGTTAATCATTCTAGGTTTATAACTTAATCTAAAATAAATAATATCATTTAATTTAAATCTATTCAAAACTATCTCTAGTATTTAAATAAACTAATTAAAATAATCATTAAATAAATTAAATTAATTTAACTAAACCTAATGTCTCTAAATTAATTGAGATTTGCTAATTAAAATTAACATTAATTAATTTTAATTAAACCTTACATATCTATAAAAATTAACAATAATACATTTTAATTAAAATTAATAATTACATATTAATTAAATTTAACAATAAACATATTAAGATAAATAATAATAAAACACATGAATAAAAAATATATTAATAACAAATTTTTATATTAATTAAAAACTAAAACTAAATTTAAAATAATTTAAAAAGAAATTAAAAAGAAAATTTATGGGGGAGCAGGTCCACTGTGACCCCCACTCCCTTGTCCCTTTAAAGCCGCGGGACCCATCGACTGCTAGCAGCCTGGCTGCCGAGGTAGTCCGGGTCTGCCGCAGCAGTACCCGGCTACCATATGCCGCGGGTGGGGTGTTGGTGGGTGGAGCACACCGCCCCCCCATAATAATATTTTATATATATAATTTTTGAAACAAGAACATTACACAACGATTGCATTTTTTTAATTTTTTTTTTTTAAAGAAATCCGAAAATAGAAAACAAGAAAAAGGGGCTTTTTTTTTCTTTTTTTCTTTTTTCATCCTTTTGCAAATTTTGTCTTTTTTTATTGTCTTTTCTGGGCATTTTTAAAATTGACTAGTGAACTTTTGTAAAGATTGTATTTTTTCCAGAGTAACATTTTTTCCAAATAATTAAATTTTTGAAGGAGAATAGATTTCTATTGTAAAATTTATTTTTCTATTATAGTCTAAACTATAGGTCGTTTGATTTTCTCAATAAATAGGTCTTCCCATGCAAATTTTTCCTCTGAATTTTGGCAGCATAACCCTACTGTGCCAAGTTTACATATTTTTGAAAAAATGTGGATCTAGGGTATTCTAAAATACCCTTTTAAACAAAAAAACGTAAGTAAACCTTATTATGGAAATGTAAATGATCTCAAACACATAGAAAGCATAAAATTCACAATTCCAATTTACAAAGGGGTTTTATCAAACCCTAACTCAAATCCACCAAAAATTGACAAAGGAGTTTTGTGAGAAGATGGAGAATCCCGAAGCCTCCGAATCCAATTTCGAATGCAGATCTGGAACCACGAAGCCTCCCAAGCCAAGATCTCTACAAATATCCAAGCCTCTAAGCACACACAAAATTCACAAAAATTGCAAGACAACAAAAACACACAAAAATTCTCTCCAAATCCTTCTCTCCCCAAATGCCTTCACCAAAAACCTGTTATGAGAGAATGAGAGGAGAATTCTCCTAAAGAGAATCAACTTCCCCAAATTATGCAAATCCTCATGACAACACACCAGTTAACCCCTAAAAGGACTCAACTCAAAATTGAAAGTAAATAACAATTATTAATTAAAAATATCTATTTACTTGCACAACTCAACTTTGGCTCATTAAACCAAGTTGCATTTTGAATTTAAACTCCCTTTTCAATAATTAACTTGCACATTTAATTAATTAAAATATATATTAAATAGATTAAATATTTAAAGCACACTTATCCAT
Organism: Thuja plicata; assembly: GCA_018584345.1. NCBI lineage: Eukaryota > Viridiplantae > Streptophyta > Pinopsida > Cupressales > Cupressaceae > Thuja > Thuja plicata. The sequence continues at coordinate 450,870 of MU223355.1, read as the reverse complement.
GCAATTAAATATTTAATTATTTAATAATGCATAAAAGCTAATATAATTCAATTTCTAATTTAAATATTCAATTAAATTTTGATATTCAATAATTGCATTATAAATAATTTTCCAAATAAACATAGATATTTAATTAATTTTCAATTAATTAAATACTCTATATTTAATAATTAATTATAATAATAATCAATTTCACAAATACATGATAAATCACACAATATCACAACACTCAATTGAAAATATTCAAAATCAACCCAAACACATAACCAGATAGGATCCACGGATTTACGTCAACTAGACAAATCCAACTAGGGTAGTCAAACTGATACTCATCCAATACTTAGGACAATAGGCTTAGGTTAGGGTTTTGGATTTGTATGTTACCTCCCCTCTTTATCATTGAGATGAATGTATGGGCACGCTCACTCCTACCAATTTAGGGAAGACGATGCCCTGTACCTACAATTCTGTCATCAAAAGAACATGCATGTACATACAATATAATATCGCAAACAATGATAGGGATTGATCGAACGTGTGGATCTCGCAAAGAAAGTAACTACATCTTCGTCCTCTACCACAACAACACGTCACAAGTACATCAACATATAAAACAACCATACACATGCAAGTATGGGGAAGTACATCATAATTTGAAATCAACATGTAATAATCATTATGATAATATCATCACATCTATTTATGCATATGATAAATCCATAAACAACATAATCCAGAATCACCATCAAATGAAACAGTAACAGCTCACATGAAATGTAGCCTAAAAGAATTTGGCCAATCAACTGAAATAACTTCCTAAAAGAGTACGACATCAAATACTAAAAGAAAAATATGAGTGGGTATTACATCCACCCCCCTAGGATTAGGTTTACTCCTAGAAGCCTGAAACAAATAGTGATAAACTCCCATAATCATGAAGCATCCTAATGAGTCACATAAGACTCTACGTGTAGATCCCATAGGACCCTTCCCTACTCTCTGATTCAAACTCTGAGGGTCATTTCGTACTATAGGAACCTGAAAACCAGCTTTAGGTCCTCTACTCATCGACTCACTCACATGAGGATGATACACTGGAGGATGATAATATAAGGCTACATATACTCCATGAGATCTACTGACTTTCCCAACTATAGGTTTGGAAGTCATAAGTCTCTATTTAGAAAAATGAGAAGCATGCTGTGGAAAATTCACTGCAATATGCCCAAACTGCCCACATGTGAAACAAGCCCCTCTACTACCACCTCCTCTATTTGAAGGTGCACTAGACTACTGAATACTGCTTCTACTGACAATCTGCTATGTGCTCTGTGCAGGCTGACTAAATTGGTTGCGCTTGGCGCGTGGACCACCACGAGAATCCCTAGAGCGAGTACCACCGCTCTAACTAGGTGGAGAAGACACCTACTACAAATTCTTGTTACCCGCAAAGAAACTAGGGGGTTCCTTAAAGTTCCCAGTCCCTCGAGACTGTTTACCTCTAACCCCAGAACTGGATACACCACCTGTAGGAGCATCCAACCGACCACCACCATGACCTAAGGCCAAGTTAACCTCTGCAAGAGTGGCTATAATGACTGCGACTCACAGGGTCGTAGGCTCAAAGAGCTTTACTTCCCCCATGATGCGAGTATTAAGCCTTCACACAAAGTGTTGTATCATAAGTGTGGAGTCCTGACTGTATCCTGCATACTTTTTAAGCTCATAAAAATGATGCTCATACTTCTCAATGGTCAATGTCAGTTGCCTCAAGTTATGGATCTCATTGGCCCTCTGCTGTCTCCATTGATCATAAAGGAATCTCTCTCTAAAGTTCTCAAGAAAGAGCTCCCATGTAACAATGTCCATATGAAGACCTAGTTTATCCTCCTCGATCTTCCACCAGATAGTTGCAAAGTGTGACAGCTGCATCAAAACATATCTTGCTTTAGTATTGCTACTAAAGGGGTGCATAGCGAAGATCCTATCTAAGACTATGAGCCAAGTTTAAGCCTCCAAACCAGATCCCTTCCCATCAAAAGGAATAGGCTTCCCTCTCGTCAGGTCCCTCATGTGGTTTGCTACAACCACGTCAGGGTCTACTATAATGTTCCTCCTATGAGGGCTCCTAAAATTCTCCCTCTGTCTCTCTTCTATATGAGAGTGATAGGATACATCCTTCTCCTCTTTGACTCTCTCAGGACCAAGACGATTCAGGATAGCCTGAAGCATCTGCCTAGTGTCAAGTCCCCTAGACTCATCCTAACTCTCTCTCCTCTGATCATCTCTGTCCTGATGCTGACTAACCTCCTGCTTGACACTTGTGGAGGGGCTAGAATGCCTACCTCTCCCATGGGCACCAGACCCACTTCTTCCATGGCCTCTAGTGGCTCTTGTTTCAGGCATGATTCCTGAAACAAACAGAGATAGATATAAAACTCACCACATAGCTTGAATCATAAACTAAAGAATATAAAATAACCATAAAGTAGTAATCTGGAAATAATAGTGTTGTATGTCTATGTTTTAGTTTCAAGTTTAAGATAGACACAAACTAATGAGTGTACAATTCCCAGAGTTCCCAGTGTAGAAACTAGGGCTCTGATACCAAATGTAACACCACGCTAGGGAACCCAAGAGAGATTAACCTAGAACATGATACTATGTTTGCTGAATAATTTTTTTTCTTCTAAAGTTTACATAAAGAGACATACATTAATGTGAAAGCAAATACCATTTAAACACATGTCATACACTCACATAGATTACATGACTCAAGCATTCCATGACGTTGAATTACGTAAAGTAAAACACAACAAACAATATAACAAAAGATTCTATTTGAATAGATACAACAATTCCAACTTACAAAACCATAATTACGAACCTTATGGATAACCATGAAACTACCATAAACTCACATCCATTGCACATGTCATAGGGTATGTGGTAATCACTCAAATCTACATAATATACAATATCCAGATTAGGTATCACATGCGATACTCTAATACAAGATTTACAATATGAATGATAAGTACATAATCAATAATGAAGAAACATACAGAACCCATCTGCAAAGAACCATCAAGCACCTAGTACAAGGACGTCAAATCTCAATGGGTAAAAAATCACTACCACCCATCCGTGTGAAACCACAAAGGTCCACCCCACCATGCTGAGGAGATAACAACAGACTCCACTCGGATATCCAAAACTAATAAGGAAATAACCGCTAAGCAAGGGATCCTGATAGCTCTCTAATCCAGGTGTACTATCCATCATGAAAGTTAAGACTCACTAATCCAGAGGCAACTGACATACGTAGGATAACTAGACTATGCATAGGAAGGTGTCATCATGTACCTCTAACCCTTAAGTTTTTCCCTAGAAATCCCAATGGATCCTGACACTCAAGTGACCATACATGGTCATCAATGACCTTTCAAACTGACAAGGCCATCAACTATGCTAGAACCCACACTTCGCAAGGGGGAAAACATCACCTCATCCTCCATCTTAGTCTTTACTAGCACTCAAGCATGGGTGAGGAGAATCACATCTTATTAGTTCATTTTACGATCTCTTAGTTATACATTAAGTTATCACTTATTAAGTTTACTTACAATAAGCAATCCCAGTAGCCCCTTACAGACAAAAAAATTATTGCAAGCCACCCCCTACTACACATCTAGGTAACCTACCCTAGGCTCACAGATCCTACATGGATCTAGCATAGGTTGAAACCCAAGTATACCCAATCCAGTATTCCACACATAACAGGAACAATCACAAAGAGGTACACAATCAGATAATATAATCAAAGGCTTACATGGTCAGTTTAGGGTAATCACATGGAGCACACATGCCACATCATAAACACAAATGCAAAACACCCCCCAGCCTTTGTATACATACTAGGCAGTCTAAAACCCAGAAACCCGATGTATGGAAACACATACATAAGGAATGGAAACAAATTATCCCATTACACATACATAGTATAAAGACAATCACCATTCCACTTGCAAAGTAATAGTCTTCTAAAGACTAGGGTTCATTAGTTAAACTCAGTTAACCAGTTTAATCGATCTAAAATTTCACCCCTAACAGTCTCAAAGGAACAACGAAAAGACTATTACATGCATATAATTTAAATCAATTAAATCCCATTTGCATAAATTAAACCCATTTATAAAACACAATATCACAACACTCAACTGAAAACATTCAAAATCAACCCAAACACATAACCAGATAGGATCCACGGATTTATGTGAACTAGACGAATCTGGGTAGGGTTATCAAACTGATACTCGTCCAATACTTAGGACAATAGGCTTAGGTTAGGGTTTTGGATCTGTATGTTACCTCCCCTCTTTATCATTGAGATGAATGTATGGGCACGCTCACTCTTGCCAATTCAGGGAAGACAATGCCCTATACCTGCAATTCTGTCATCAAAATAACACATATGTACATACAATATAATATCGCAAACAATGATAAGGATCGGTCAAACGTGTGGATCTCGCAAAGAAAGTAACTACATCTCCGTCCTCTACCACAACAACACGTCACAAGTACATCAACATATAAAACAACCATACACATGCAAGTATGGGGTAAGTACATCATAATCTGAAATCAACATGTAATAATCATTATGATAATATCATCACATATATCTATGCATATGGTAAATCCATAAACAACATAATATGGAATCACCATCAAATGAAACAATAACAACTCACATGAAATGTAGCCTAAAAGAATTCAGCCAATCAACTGAAATAACTACCTAAAAGAGTACGACATCAAATACTAAAAGAAAAATATGAGTGGGTATTACACTATGCGATGGGAGGAGCGGAGAGTGGCGGGATGTGCGGTGGGCTATGTGGGGTTTTTAATCCCACATTGGCTGGGTATGGTGAAACTCTTTGTTTTTAAACAAAGTTAAAGCATTAAATGACAAAGCAAAGGGTTTGGGCTTGATACTTGTGCTTGGATGTTGGAACTGGGGTGAATGTTGGGATTAAATTGTAGATTCAAATGCAAGGTAGATAATAATAGAGGGGTAATTATGTAAACCCTAACAAATTTTGTTTTAAAAAAAACTCTGCAACTCTGTCTCGATCTAAGCGCAGATAGAATTTGCCTCAATCTGCATACAGAAGGTCGTACGGCCTGTGTATGCAATTGTTTTTGGCCACAGATTCAATTTTTAGCAAATATAGGCAATTTTATAGTCATTTCCAACCGAAATGACTATCCAGACGCAATGGTGGAGTCAGATTTGGCTGGAGTGAATGTGGGAAGGCCCCACGGTGAGCGCCAGAAATGTATGCATGGTTTTGGGTTTCTTCCTACAAGCTGCAAAGCACATACACTTCAATGAGTCTTTGTGTGGTTAGCTAGTTAGAAAATATGAAATCAAAATGCAATAATCTAGACTAAACTAATCGACACCAACCCATTGCCTTTTAGTAGGCAGGAGTATGAGTTTTCTCTCAGGTGATCGCTAACTCAGTGACTACACACTATTCTAAATGAAAGATTTTTAAAAACTATTTGGAAATGATCTAAATGATCTAGTCTAAATGATTATGTAGTTTGTGGTTAATCCAAGGCTAATTAGAAAATTTTTAGAGCACCAAATTGAAGTGTGATTGATTCATTTTCAAGCACCAAATTCAAATATGCTCTAAGATTAAGATTTGAATGCTTTGAAAACCAATTAAAATGCTAAACAATTGAAAACTTAAATGCTAGAATTCTCTAAACATCTGCAGAATAACAATAACAAAAGAAAAATTAGGATCCTTGTGAAGGAAAAGAGCTTCCCTTTTATAGAAAATCTCTCCCAAATTGACGGTCGAGATTAGAGGAAATGAGTGGCTCAGATTTGATTTGAGGAAGAACAATCCATGTGCAAGCAATTTGATTGGTTGGAAGATTCAGTCTTTTTGGAAACTTCCAAATTAATTTTTAGTTAACAACTTTGTTTTCGGAATGCAAAATAGTGGAGAATCAGTTAACTATGTGGAACTAGATTGTTTCCAATTTGATAATTAGTTAAGTGGATTTGATGATGTCATATGCATTTTTAAATATTTAAATGACTTTAAATGCACGTTTTTTATTTTTATTAATTAATTAAATTTCTTTTTAGATTTTATTTACAATTTAGCAATTCTATTTAATTAAAATATTAGACTATCAATTAAATAATTAGTATAAAGTTTATTTGCCAATGTAATGTGATTTCAGGAATTAATTAATTAATCAAGTGTGATAAATAATTAGGACCTAGGGTTCATGTCAGATTAGCTTGAATTTGATGAATTGCCTGTTTGATTTAGGACTTGGGGATAATCAAGATTAGGGTTTCTTGATGAGCAATTAAGATTAGGGGTCTAGGGTTTAGGTGACCATTTTTAGGTCATTACAAGTCCCAATGCCAATCATCCACTTTGGGTTTAGAAAATACATAAGAATATTGATGTTTTTATTTATGTCACCTCACTAACCCTGTAACAGCTCCAAATTTTATGTTTGCACAATTGGGTATTTTTGCACCCCAGCTCCCCGAATATAGTAATTTTTTGGTAGGGGAATGATGATATTATCATCCACATTATCAATCACAACATCAATATCTTTCATATATGCATGCTGAAACACCATCTAGGTGATATTTTTTTCCCATTTCTTGGAAGCCCCCATATGGTTAGGAAAAAAGATGGAATGTTGAGATGACCCTGTGCATATGATACACTAGTAAAAAATATAGACCCAACATTGCCTTAATCACATGCATAATGTACATGTGATCATTCACCAGTACACCTCTTAACCTCTTATTAGTGACTTCCCCCACAAACGCTCCTTGTGATTTCATTGCATCAAGAATTATAGGTGTATCCATCTCTCCCAACTTTGAACTCACTACTCAACGTTTCCAACACTCTTTTAGTTTTGAAGTGGAGTCTGGAGCCACCTAAATGTCCAATTTATAGGAAAATGATCAATTTGGCATTGGACACTTCAATTACAACTTACAAGTTACCTTGAGAAATATGAATCATATGATCTCTGCCTCGTGATCATAAATAATTAAATTACCTTGAGCAATAAGATCTTGAGTGATACAATCTTGCCCGTTTTTTGGGGAGGTCATACCACTATCATCTTATGCCCCCAATGAAACTACACTACATGTCAAAAAAAACCTTGGAATAAATGTTTATTTGTTATTATCATTAATATTTGTCATCACTTAGTACCTTAGTTCCGCAAAATACTGCTGCCAACCTGGCAGCCAATTGTAGTACCAAAATCAAGAATTTTGTACACTTTCTAAACCCTAAACAACCTATGGGACCCATGATTCCGTTGATACCCATTTTACATGATATACAATCAATTTATTGACCATTGGATGATCGTAGATTAATGACGTAAACTTTATTTTGGGCCAACTTTTGAACGATGAAATTTTTTACAAACTTCCTTTGTTAAAGAGACACGTGTCAGGGTGATGAGTCAGAGTGTTGAATTAAATTTTAAATGTTTTGAGTTTTATAACATCTATGAGGCCAAATAGGAAACATCCTATGGGACGCACCATCCAATTGATACCCACATTGACATGTCATAGATTTTTCATTGGACATTTGTGATTTAACTAAGTATACTAAATTAACTATACTTATTACTTAATAATAAATTATAAGTTAATTCAAATTTTGTTATAATGAATAATTTAAATCAATTTAATGATTGTTGGATGATCACAAATCGACTACATAAGCTCTATTTCGGGCTGAATTTTTGAAGGATAAAAAATTCTAGTAACTTCCTCCAGAAAAGAGACACATGTCAGTGTGATGTGTCAGATTGAACAAATGAAAGGTTTGAGTTATGTAATGTCCATGGGGCCAAACAACCTGTGGGACCCACTATCCAACTGATACCCATGTGACATAGATTTTTCAATAGACATTTGTCATTTAACTAAGTATACCCAAACCACTTTAATCAAAATTAATTTAATGATTGTTGGATGATCACAGATGTATCCGAACACTAACAACCTATGGAACCTACATTAGAAGTTGTAGATTTAATTAACTATACTTTAATTTAATTATATCCTTAATTAACTATAATCAATTCATTCACCATTGGATGATATTAGATTGATAGTATAATCTCTATTTTGGGTCGAAGTTCTGAAGCATAAAAAACTCTTCAAAAAGCTTCAAAAAAGTGACACGTGTTGGTGTGACGTGTGAGATTGAATGAATGAAAAATTTGAGTAACATCCATGAGGCTAAACACTAACAACCTATGACACCTATGTTGGTGGTTGCAGATTTAATTAACTATAATTAAATTTTAATTATATACTTAATTAACTATAATCAAACCATTCATCATTTGTCCATTAGATGATAGCAGATCGACAACATAAGCTCTATTTCAGGCTAAAGTTCTGAAACATTAAAAAATCTTCAAAAAGTTTCCAGAAAAGAAACACATGTCAGTCTTTAGAGAGAAGGAAAAAAATTATTAAAACTTTGAGACTATGTCTAGGATAATATGATTCTACAAATTTTACCCTTTAGGCTTTGAGGCTTTTGAAATTAAGGGAGATTGGTCTTTGGACTAACCAGTTAACCAGGGAGATTCAAAAATAAGATTGAGGGGTGTAACATAGTCTGTTTGTGCTAGTCTTTCTATTCATAATTTCAATTTCAAATTTTAGGTAAAATACAGAACACATACATTCCACATTTTTATTTTTTAATCTCGTGGTTTAGATTGTAGAATTACGCATTGAGGGTTTACATTTTAGGCTTGTGTACCACCATTTTTTACCATTGCCAGCGATGGGGAAACTGAAAGGCACAATGAAAGGAAATATAAAGTGTACCCAACTGGTTAAACCCCAAGTCTCACTGATGAATACTATGATATTTATGATCTTGTTATCCATGGTAAGAAAACCACAAAAATTAGATTTTCATTGGAAAATAAGGTGGGAAATGAAACTAGCAGGACATGACATAATATTTTTAACAAAATGTTAAGAGAACACAAATAAAATTTCATCGTGAGATGCTGTATTGGGGTGCATGGTGTTACCTCAAGTTTTCCCTTGCCTGAAAATTGTTAGGGGTTGAACCCAAAATTATGATGAAACTAGAAGAGTAATTGTTAATAAAAATACACAAAAGGAAATTTTATCCATCACCGAGGAAGAATTTAAAAGTTTGTTTGACTTAAGGTTTGGAGCATAAAATCAAAACTCAAACCTCCACATTGACCTAGAACATCTTGTAAAGAATTATGAGAGCATCAATGAGAACAAGAAAATAAATTTCTCAAAGGTATTGTTGTCACCGAGGATTGGACCCGAAAGAGTTAAGTATGAAACTCAACAATCCTGTGAAACATGGGAATACTTCCAGGTTGTGGGGAACCTATAATGGAAGTAAACCTTCAGATTAAGGGTCGGCTTCCCCTTGAATCACCTTAAACTGAACTAAAAAATTTTGGGAGAAAAGGGAGAGAGAGAGAGAGAGAGTGCATGAATTAAAAAATTGGACTTAAAACCTAGGTGATTCACCAAAACTTTGAAGATCCACAGATTGTAAAATACTCACAATATGACTTAAACATAACTTGGAATTCACAGATTTGTCCCACTTATATTATTTCTTTTGATAATAACAAGGTGAAAATTGTAAATGAGAAGGAAAAGAATGAATTTCACAACTCAAAGACTTATGAGAGCACACAAATCAGACTTTAGGCAATAGTATGTGTTTTCTGAACATCAAATGAATATATTTCCAAGTAAAGGATTAACATGAATCATAATAACATTGACCAAAAATCATTAAATAATTCAAAAGACAATAGTAAAAAGAGGATCTCTGTTATATATTCAACCAAAAGGAGCTGAGGAAAACAATCTACTTCTCAGAGCTACAAGCATTCAAATCTCAGAGTGAGATAGAATAAAAGAACCACCTCTCACAAAACATGAGAGGGATATAAATAGGTGATAAACCCAAAATATGCATTTCCAAGGATTCTAGAAATCACCTTGTTTAACTCCATCAAATCTGGAACTGGATGCAGGGGTATATTTGAAAATCTGCATTTTTAAGTCCACCAAAATGTTGCTCAAATCTGGATGTCAGGTTCCCGGATTTGTAGGGTAGGTGAGAGAAGAATTCAGAATCATGCCTAGTCCATAATCCTTTTACCAAACTAAATCTATCTCCTCCTCTAATCATGCTTCATAGATGATATTTTCCCAAAATGATTTATAATTGCATCATTGGGCAAATATTTACAATAAAAGAATGTGCATGACTTTTCATTGAGTCTATAAAAGACTCCTTAAACATCAATCATAGCCCTAATACATCAAAGATATAATAAAATTTAGGTGGAGAATATTACATTTATTTTAGCCTTGCCTCTAAAACTTTATTAAAGCATTAATACAGTTCTCCCCTAGGCAAGACTAAAAACCACTCTCTAAGAAAACCCACCTTATCATATGTTATAAAAACATTATTTTCAAAAGCTCACAATAAAAATATTTAAAATATAAAAACAACCCCACCCTCACCATAAGTTTTTTCCATATTTTAAACATTAAACATGACCAAACATTTGCCTAAAACATATTCTTTTACTCTCCATTGAAATGCAAGAGTAAAACACGGGTTTTGATGCCCTAGCTGCTGTTTTGGAAGGAAAGAAAAAATGATTTTGGAAATTTTCAGCTCTTGGATAGATTTGCATGGATTTTCTGGAGTTTTAACAACAATATTAATCCATAGTAAGCCTTCCATTCATCACATTATGTATTTTGGATGAAACATGCTCTTCTTTTTGCATAATTTCTTCATTGAATTGCCTTCAATATGCATCTTTGCATTATTATTGGGGTTTTACTATTATAAATGTTTATAATTCTTTTCATATGATGATAGAGGCTGCGGGCTCTACATATTTATGTTTTAAAACATTGTCATTTTGATATTGATGTTGTACCTTTAAAAAATCGTGGTTAAACTAGGGCATAGTTATTATTTTCACCTTGTTATGTATGTTTAAAATCCATGGAAGATGGCATCTTGGCATGGAAATACTATCTATGTATGTGATAAAAAATTTCTTGAAAGATACCTTGTTGTTATCATCCATGGCATAGGCTTTGTCTGCTTGCTGTTTTCCCCATTTTTGATGCATCAATTCTGTTCTTTACCTCCATACATTGGGGTACCATGATGCTATGTTAACTTTCTCACACTTGCTGGAAATTTTTGAAAACTTTGGCATTATTATTACGTTCATCTAAGGTCGCGGGCTATAGAGAACATTGGCACTTTGATATTGTTGTTGCTGTCCACCCCGTGGTAGACTAGGGAATTATTTTTGTTTGTATCTTTGAATTCCATCATTTGGATCCATAGGAAGGGTCTCCATGGGCCATATTGTTATCTATGCTTGATTAAAATTCTTGTTACTGTCATCTTACCTTTCTTCTATCCTTTTGAGCCCGCGGGCTATGACTGTTTTCTCAGATTTTGGAACACATTCCCCTCTTTTGCATCCACATGAAGTGGCACCATGATGCTGTGATGTCATCCATGGATGAATTTTGCAATGTTGTGGCTCCATTGTTTTTCTTCTGTAGCTATTTATGGGTTTACAGAGGCTCTTTTAATGCTTTTCACAACATACTCTCTGTTATTTCTTCATTGCTTGTAATAGATATTGTACTTCATTATTCTGTTATGCATCATTGCTCTTGTTGCTAGACACCTCTCTGAATGTCTATTGTTGTCTTAACAAGCTATATGCAGATTATTAACATGCATATCATCTTTGCTCATGTGCAACATATAAATGATGTTAACTTTGAAGTTTATATGTTGTCTCATTCTTACTAACTGATTACTTGCTCAAACATGATATTCATGTTCTTGATGTATGGATTCATATGAAAAACATCATACCTTTTGCTTTTCTAAACTTTGGAGGTGTAGGGGTATGACTTCGACATGCATCATTATTTTTGTGTGTCTAAAAATGTCCCCAAATGCTAAGATCCTCTTATGATGTGATGATTTTGCAGAATCATATGTATCATGCATTTGCTATATTTTACTTGTGTTTTTATATAACATTGATGTTTCATCATGAATTTGATTGAAATATATCCTTATGCACCATTACTGTACCTTGTCTTATGTATTCTGAATTCTCCATGGTTACTGCTGCTTCATTTTGTTTTCTCCTTCTGGATCAGTGCTTCTTCTTGTGATTGTTAGGATAATCAGAAACCCTATTTTTGATGGGGCTTCTGATAACCCTAACCGGTTTCAATGTAGGGAAATAAGAGGGCCTAGCATTCAATTATGGGTGTTCTTTCCCTGTCATGTGGGCTCTATCAAGGGCTTTGAGGGCTTCCTAACAGTTCTCACATTACAAAGCAACACTATCCATTGTTGTTCTGGAGAGTCTTCTTTTGCATAAGTGTTCTTCCTCATGCACAGTTGTTCTTTAAAGGTGGCCTGTGATGGCTTCCCTTAAAGACTACCTGCGCATGAGTGAGGGCATTTATCACATATAAATATATTAAAATATCTTCTTCTGTACCTGCACATGGAACAAATAGATTAGAAAAACATGGTATCCTCCTTTCCTCTGCAACATTATTGTGAGCATGTTCATGCCTGGATCATGGTTCCCTCCTTCTGATACATGGATGATTTCATGCATGCATGGCTATAAATGTGGATAGATAGTTAGTTATCATGCATTTATTATATCCATTAGATCTAATCCCTTTCTCTCTCTTCTATAGGTTTTTGATCTAATAGGAGCACACTGGAATCACCCTCAGGGTCAACACTTCTTCCTTCCTTCACGCAATGTCTGGTACCTTGTTATTTATATTCATTTGATTTCATGCATGTATGTAGTTAGCCATAGATTTCTAGGAGTTGGCTATGCTCACGGCCTATGTGAGCTATGATAAATGCTTTACTTTTCTTCGACACATACTTGTCATTTATGTTCAAATTGAATATGATCCAATGTATATATCATTTCATTTCTTAGATATCTTAGTTTGATCCTTTCCTTTATGTAATTTTCATTTTCCGCTTTTAGGAAATGAATACAAACTTAATTCAGATCACTAATAATGTGCAAACTAGGTTATTTAGCAACTCACCTAGTAATTAGGCTAACAACCCTAATCAATTGAATGAACATAAAATTGGGTAAAATTTCTGGTGACCTTAGCTGAGTGCTTTCCTGATAAGTACTCCTTTTGGTTAGTTTCCTTCATCATCCATTGGACATAGATTCCTCTAGTTTATACAACTAAAACTTGGCTCAAACTCTAAAAAACAATAGCTCCCCCTTCTTGACAAAACAAACTAAATGCCTCACATATGTTGGTATTATTTTGAGGGATTCATCTTGTGAGTATGAATGGTTTGTATCAGTGGGTCTTCAACTCACTAATACCAATCACTGATGCTTGCTTGATGAAGCTTTGAAGAATGGCATCAATGTATCTTTGGCTTATTTCTAACAATAGAGAACATGAAACAACAACTAAAACTGAAACAAAACTTGTGCTACAACACTTAGGGAACACAAACAACAAGAACTGAAACATCTAACTACTATTGTACAGGGGTAGTACCTTAACCTCAATAACATGACTTGAGGTGAATCCCATTTGCAAGAATGATCAATTCTTCTCCCTCCATGGAAGACAACTAAAAGGCATTATGGGATTTACATCCAATGACCATGAAAGGTCCACTCCAGATTGCATGAAACTTAGTGTGCCTCCCAGGTTTATTCTTTAACTCGTCCCACTTAAGGAACAAGTCTCCTTCCTTGAAAACCCTAGGCATGGAATTCTTGTCAAAGGTTTTCTTCACCTGAGCCTGATGGATTTCTAGGTTTTCCAATGCTATCTTCCTTGCTTCCTCAAGTTCCATTAGTTCAGCAAGACGTACTTGCATGGAATCTTCTTGTACCAGTTCAATTTCCTTGATCAAATTAAAAGTAGGTAATTAAATGGAAATAGGAACTTTAGCTTCCTTCCCTTAGAATAAAAAGTATGAAGAGTTACTTGTGGATCTCTTATATGTTTAATGGCCGAGGTCTGATCCTCTTCGGTAAAAATGGGAAATCTTTTAAGGGCTCCCATAGGTATGTCATTATGTTATTGTAAATTCAGAGGGCTACCTTGGTTAAAAGCCACAAAAGGTTGATTTCTGGCCATAGGTTGATTTGGGAGAACTTGAACTACTGGGAGCACTTGAGATAATATAGGGAGTGGTGGAATAATAGAAATACATGAAGGGATATGACTGGAAGTAGTAGGTTGAGATGCACTAGGTTTGGGTTGAGTTCTCTTGGCTATCTTTTCTCTCTTCTTAGATGTAGGTAGCTCCCTATATTCAAAAGGATTCTTGCTCTTCCTAGTTGGTATCCCGTTCATGTGTTAACAAGACTGATCTGCATAAAACAAGAGTAGAGTCACCAAGTATGGTACTTTTTAAATCATAATAAGAACATAGTTGCTTCTCATACCAAACAAAAAATCATATGAAACCCTCTAGAATACTGACTCAAAAGTCTATCCCACCGGGCGTGCCAAAAACTGTTGTCACTGAGGATTACACTCGAAAGAGCTAAGTATGAAACTCAACAATCTTGTGAAACATGGGAATACTTCCAGGTTGTGGGGAACCTATAATGGAATTAAACCTCTAGATTAAGGGCCTACTTCCCTTGAATCACCTTAAATTGAACTAAAACCTTTTGAGAGAAAAGGGAGAGAGAGAGTGCATGAATTAAAAAACTGGACTTAAAACCTAGGTGATTCACCAAAACTTTGAAGATCCACAGATTGTAAAATACTCACAATATGATTTAAACATAACTTGGAATTCACAGATTTGTCCCACTTATATTATTGCTTTTAAGAATAAAAAGGTGTAGATTGTAAATGAGAAGGAAATGAACGAATTTCACAACTCAAAGACTTATGAGAGTACACAAATCAGACTTTAGGCAATAGTATGTGTATTTTGAACATCAAATGAACAATATGCCAAGTAAAGGATTAACTTTAATCATAATAACATTAACCAAAACTCATTAAATAATTCAGAAGACAATTGGAAAAAGAGGATCTCTATATATATTCAACCAAAAGGAGCTGAGGAAAACAATCTTCTTCTCAGAGCTACAAGCATTCAAATCTTAGAGTGAAATAGAATGAAAGAACTGCTTCTCACCAAAAATGAGAGGGATATAAATAGGTGAGAACCCCAAAATATGTATTTCCAAGGATTATGGAAATCACCTTATCTAACTCCATCAAATATGGAACTGGATGTAGGGGTATATCTGGAAATCTACATTTTTTAGGTCCACCAAAATGTTGCTCAAATCTAGATGTCAGGTTCCCGAATTTGTAGGGTAGGTGAGAGAAGAATTCAAAATCATTCCTAATCCATAATCCTTTTACCAAACTGAATCTATCTCCTCCTCTAATCATGCTTCATAAATGATATTTTCCCAAAATGATTAATAATTGCATCATTGGGCAAATATTTACAATAAAAGAATGTGCATGACTTTTCATTAAGTCTATAAAAAACCCCTTAAACATCAATCATAGCCCTAATACATCAAAGATATAATGACCCTTAGGTGGAGAATGTTACATTTATTTTATCCTTGCCTCTAAAACTTCATTAAAGCATTAATACACTTCTCCCCTAGGTAAGACTAAAAACCACTGTCTAAGAAAACCCACCTTATCATATGTTATAAAAATATTATTTTCAAAGGCTTACATTAAACATATTTAAAATATAGAAACAACCCCACCCTTACTATCAGTTTTTTTTCCATATTTTAAATATTAAACATGACCAAAAATTTTCCTAAAACATATGCTTTTACTCTCTATCGAAATGCAAGAGAAAAACACGAGTTTTGATGCCCTAGCTGCTATTTTGGAAGGAAAGAAAACATGATTTTGGAAAGTTGCAGCTCTTGGATTTATTTGCATAGATTTTTTGGAGTTTTAAGAACAATATTAATCCATGGTAAGTCTTCCATTCATCGCATTATGTATTTTGGATGAAACGTGCTCTTCTTTCTGCATAATTTCTTCATTGATCTGCCTTCAATCTGCATCTTTGCATCATCGTTGGGGTTTTAATATTATAAATGTTTATAATGCTTTTCATATGATGATAGAGGTCACGGGCTCTGCATATTTATGTTTTAAAACATTGCTATTTTGATATTGTTGTTGTACCTTTAAGAAAACATGGTTAAACTAGGGCATAATTATTGTTTTCACCTTGCAATGTATGTTTAAAATCCATGGAAGATGGCATCTTGGCATGGCAATACTGTCTATGTATGTGATAAAACATTTCTGGAAATCTACCTTGCTATTATCTTCCATGGCATGGGCTTTGACTGCTTTCTTTTCTCTCCATTTTTGATGCATCAATTCTGTTCTTTACCTCCATACATTGGGGCACCATGATGCTATGTTTTCTTTCTCACACTTGCTGGAAATTTTTGAAAACTTTGGCATTATTATTACTTTCATCTAAGGCTGCGGGATATAGAGAACATTGGCACTTTGATATTGATGTTGCTGTCTAGCCTGTGGTAGACTAGGGCAGTATTGTTGTTTGTATCTTTGAATGCCACAATTTTTCTCCATAGGAAGGGTCGCAATGGGCCATATTGCTATCTATGCTTGATTAAAATTCTCGTTAAAGTCATCTTACCTTACTGCTATCTTTTTGAGGCTGTTGGATATGACTATTTCTAAGATTCGAAAACACATTCCCCTCTTTTGCATTCACATGTAGTGGTTCCATGATGATGTAATGTCATCCATGGATGAATTTTGCAATGTTTTGGCTCCATTGTTGTTCTTTTGTAGCTGTTTGTGGGTGTACATAGGGTCTTTTAGTGTTGTTCACAACATACTCTCTATTATTTCTTCATTGCTTGAAAGAGACATTGTACTTCATTTCTCTATTATGCATCATTGCTCTGGTTGCTAGACGCCTCTCTGAATGTTCTATTTCTATCTTAACAAGCTATATGCAGATTCTTTAGCATGCATACCATCTTTGCCCATGTGCAACATATAAATGATGTTAACTTTGAAGTTTATATGTTGTCTCATTCTTACTGATTGATTACTTGCTCAAACTTGATATGCATGTGGTTGATGTATGTATTCATATGCAAAACATCATACCTTTTTCTGTTCTTAACTTTGGAGGTGCAGGGGTATGACTAAGACATGCATCATTGTTGTTGTGTGTCTAAAAATGTCTTCAAATTTTGAGATCTACTTATGTTGTGATGATCTTGCAGAATGTGTCATATGTATCACACATTTGCTATATTTTACTTGTGTCTTTATATACCATTGATGTTTCATCATGAATTTGACTGAAATATGTCCTCATGCACCATTAATGTACCTTTTCTTATGTATTCTAAATGCTCCATGGTTACTATTGCTTCATTCTATTTTCTGCTTCTGGATCTATGCTCCTTCTTGTGACCATTAGGATAATCAAAAACCCTATTTTTGATGGGGCTTCTGATAACCCTAACCAGTTTCAATGTAGGGTACTAAGAGGGCCTGGCATCTAATTATGGGTGTTCTTTCCCTATCATGTGGGCACTATCAAGGGTTTTGAGGGCTTCCTGACAGTGCCCAAATTACAGAGCAACACCGTTCATTGTTCTTCTGGAGATTCTTCTTCTTCATAAGTGTTCTTCCCCATGCATAGTTGTTCTTTAAAGGTGACCTATGATGGATGCCCTTAAAGAGTGTCTATGCATGAGTGAGGGCATTTATCACATATAAATGTAATAAAAAAAATTCGTTTGTACCTACACATGGAACAAAAATATTAGAAAAAATGGTATCCTCATTTCCTCTACAACATTATTATGAGTATGTTCATGCCTGGAGCATGGTTCCCTCCTTCTGATACATGGCTGATTTCATGCATGCATGGCTGTAAATGTGGATAGATAGTTAGTTATAATGCATTTCTTAGATCCATTGGATATAATCCCTTTCTATCTCTTCTACAGGTTTTGGATCAAACAAGAGCACACTGGAATCACCCTCGGGGTGAACACTTCTTCCTTCCTTCAAGAAATGTCAAGTACCTTTTTATTTATATTCATTTTCTTCATGCTTGTATGTAGTTATCCATATATTTCTAGGAGTTGGTTATGCTCACAACCTATGTGAGCTCTGATAAATTCTTTACTTTCCTTCTGCACATACTTGTCATTTATGTTCATACTGGATATGATCCAATGTATATATCATTTCATTTCCTAGATATCTTAGTTTGATCCTTTCCTTTATGTACTTTTCATTTTCAGCTTTTAGGAAATGAACACAAACTTAATTTAGATCACTAATAATGTGCAAACTAAGTTATTTAGCAACTCACCTAGTAATTAGGATAACAACCCTAATCAATTGAATGAACATAAAATTGGGTAACAAGTTGTTGGTGAACAGATTTATCTCTGTGTTAGTTTCAAATTATACTAACTCTATGCCTCTTGAGAAACAAACTATCCTACAACAGTTGGGCAAGCATGAGATGATTGCTTCCCTCTGAATTGTTTGAGGTACAACTCCCTATAATAAATATCTATTGAAAATATAAAATTAAAACCAATGACTGTACTTTTAACCCAAAAGCACATAAGGATCACTCAGATACTCTTTGGTATTGAGGTAAAATCAGATGAAAAGAATAAAGAACAACAACAACGAAAGGCACATCTTCTTTGATTTAGAAAATAGTAATCTTGAACTGGAATAAAGAAGGGAATTGTTTAGAGAGATAGATAAACACCATGCATTTACTACAAACCAATAATGAGAGATATACCAATTCACAAAGAAATTGATATGTCATAAATCTAAATTCACAGATTTAAATTTAACATGCATCCGAATAACATGATCACATAGAACTAAGTCTGAGATTAATTTGATCCAAAAACATCCTTCTATAGAAAATATGTAAAATCTTAACAAAATTAGAAAATGTCGATCTAAGTCTAACAGATTCCAAAATTTCATCCTCTTTTTTCAGTATCATGTTCCAGCATAAATAGTTTAACAGGTACGAGAGGCTTCCCTTAAAACTTGGCCTCTCAACCTAACCAAAAAGAAACGGTTTCAGACCAGCAAAACAAATAGAGTAAATTTTTTTTGACAATAGTTAAAACATAAACAAAATTCCCCAAACATAGGCATGAAAATTTTCATGCGATCATGTGTCTTCAGTTATCATTTCCAAACGTGGCTCCTCGAACCAACTTCCAGCTCCAAAAAGTACTCACTAGCTCTTGGATCGGGTGGGAGTGGAGATTCTTCACACCGTTCAGCTTTGTGTGACATGCGCTCTTTTCCCATTTGAAGTTCTGAACCATTTCTAACTGTCTAGGTAACTACCCCTGATTTATGTATAGCATGGAATCCACATTGGCAACCCTGGTGAAGTCCTCGGCTGTAATCTCCTCTTTTTCTTTAATATCATTCATTGCATCTCTAAAACTTTTGGTCATAGCTTCTGCATATATATTCCCTTCAGTGAATTGAAGTATGCCCGATGGGTTCACAAATTTAAAGTCTTTCAGCGCATTAGTATGCATTTCTTTGACCTCTTTCACTATGGCACGCAAGCTCGAGATCGCCACTTTAAACAGGCTGCTTTTCAAATTCATATTCTTCTTGAGAATGAAGAGCATACATGCATCTATCAGTTTCATAGGATTCTTTGCCAGGAACTTCTCAACCCCATATCCTTCTATCTCAATACTCTGGGACATAACAGCGGCACACTTTTCCTTATTTGACTCCCAAGTTGGTATCAAGGTATTCATCTCCCCAATCAAAGCTTCTCCATCTGCAAAAGCTGCTACAAACTCCTGAATGAAGTTATTTCCTTCTAAAATGATGCCACCGACCCAGTTTCTCATATCCATCATCAAAGTTCTACCTTGATTCATTTGCATCAACATTTTTTTGTTATCTACAGAGTTAGGGTCAAAATCTTGCAGAGATTGGGCTAGAGGTAGGCCCCCAACCTCACTGAGTGAACTAAGGAACTTAGCCATCATTATCATGATCTGTTTGAGTTCCCACTTCTCCTTGCCTTCCTTCTGTGATTGACCAAGCATATGGTCTATTGAGAAATTGAAAAGATGATCCCGAGTATCTCTATTTAGCACCCCAAATTCCATTTTTGTAATTTCAAAATCTTCAGTTGTAGGTTCAAGAATACCCTCTTTCTATTTGATAGTAGCTATTTCAGTGGTCACTTTGCCTGTTACAGGGTCTGTAATTAACCTTGCATTATTCTTTTCTTTCTTCATCTTTGGGGTATGAGCATCATATTTGGTAACAATATCTTTAACTGGTAAAGAAGTAGGCTTGAAACTGTGTTTCTTGCTTACCAATTTAGTTAGCCAAGGAGGAACTGAATTATGAACCATCCTATTTTCAACATTCTTGGTGGGAGTCACTTCTTCTTGCTGAACCTCAGACTTGTTCATCATTGCATCTTGAACCTCTTTGTTCTATTCTGGTGAAAGAGAGAGGTCATCATCATTGACATCAATGTCAACGAAGCTAGAGTCAGGAGA
Source organism: Thuja plicata (assembly GCA_018584345.1). NCBI lineage: Eukaryota > Viridiplantae > Streptophyta > Pinopsida > Cupressales > Cupressaceae > Thuja > Thuja plicata. The sequence goes on along the minus strand of MU223355.1, from coordinate 430,062 downwards.
AGCCATTCGAGAATGACTTTCAACCCTCATTCTAGATCTTGTTCGGGGTGCAGTTGGATGTCCATTGGGCGTAGCTCTTTTCTTATTTGAAGGAAAATTACCTACATAAGGAGAAAAATAAGAAATGTTAGAGGGATCAGGTTGGACCTCAATTGAGATTGATTTGACATCAGCTTCTTTAGGAGAGGTGATCTTCTTCTTATTTTATTTCCTTCTTTTTAGCCAATCATCCGTGCACGCCAGAATGAACCTAGCTCTCAGCTTGATGTTTGCTTCTTCATTCCTCATCCAATCTATCTTTGATAGAAATTCTACACTGGGTTCAGTAAAACCAGGTTCAATTACTTCTGACCCATCTTCAGTCACATCAGATATCTCAAGTTTTAGCTGCAGACTTCTAATTTGAGGGATCAACAATCTGGAATGGTCTCTTATCTGAATTGCCCCTTCACTTCCTAAATCCTCCCATAAATCTTCTAAGTGCAGGGTCGGGTCCATCTGATGTTTCAAATTGAATACCTTCATGGAAAACCCTTTATTGTCAAATCCCCTTCTTGACTCATAAAACTGCATGTGAAAGCCAACCAAATTGCTACCTATTACTGATACATCTATCATACTCTTGCATACCAGATTTCCAAGTCTGATTGGAAACATTGTAGCCCACTTATCTTCTAGCAGATTATTCTTTATTACTATGAACATTTTTCTACAAATTTCTGCTAAGATGAAACAGTCAAAGAAGAACCTGGGCAATCTGAGAGGTTCTTCATCAAAACCGTCGACTCTTAGATAGGTGAAAATAGGAAATTGGATATAGAAACTCCCAAAACTTTGAACCAACTTTTGGGCCTTTGGAGAAATTCTCTGAACTGGGGTTCCAACTAACTAGTTACACAATCTCCTAAGAAAGATGTCATGAACCCTCCTATACTCTTCTAAGACTCTATCCTTCCTCAGCAGAGGGCAATACTAAAAAATGGTTGTCTCCAGTCCATGGTTCATGAGGAATTTCGATAAGATTTTGGGTACATGCGAGGCAATAGGTCAAATAGGAGGACATATTGAACTCTTTTCACATAGCTTGTGCCTGTTTGAGCTGATCTTTGAGTGAGCTCACAATTATTTCAGCCCAGTCCAGATTCTGTTTGCCTTCTAACACAATTTTGATGAAATGATACATCCAATCTTCAAAGAGAAGTACTTGTTCTGAACCTCTTATTCTGTGCAATAAAACCATGATATTAGGGATGTGGGTCTTCATATGGTCCTTGGTTAGAACCTTGGGCAGTCTAGAACTGCCTCTGTAATTTGATACAGTCCACTTTTGGGCTATGTTACTAACCTTCTTATCACTCCTTTCCCAGAATTGCGCTAGCGACTGAGTGGGAGTAATACTAGCAAAAGTTTCATCTAGAATTTTGAAGATGGACATTATCATTTCTCGGTTTATAGTTAAAATACTCTCGCCCTCATTATTTAGCACACCCTTAGACTTGATGTCATAACAATATATGCATTGTTAAATAATCTCTAGACATATCACAGCTAGAGGAAAAGCAATAGCTTGGAGTAAACCACTGGACAAAAACTCTATAGTATACTCCTCTTCCATTGAATCTTTCAACACTTCAATGAGTTTTTCTACCTCGAATCCCAACAAATCTGTGTCTATAATAATTGGGGTTCTATAGACTAGGCTTGTAGGGTTTCCAAAGAAATGCATGCTAGACGTCATCTCTTTCTATTTCTACTCAAGAAAATAAAGACTGCAATTCTTTGAGAAAAGTGGATAACCAGGCATAAAACAGTGAAGCAAATGGAGGGCTTATTGGGCGTTACTTGCTTTCTATTGAAATAAAAAACCCACACTTCTGTCCTCCACAGCTGAGACTCCACAACTTAGCATTTGGAAGAAATGAGCTGAGGAAAGAGAATTTAAAGAAACTCACTGTGCGAGGAAAATAAGCTAAGGCATGAAAATTAAATGTCGCGTGTAAGCCAGAATGAGTTGAAGCTGTTGATGTGACATTTAACCATTACTTCACTTATTAAGCCCTCTTTAATCATTATTTCCATATTAAATTCTATCTCTTTGTTCATGCCGAAAGAAAATCTGCCTTAACCCACATTGCCAACTGACTCTTCCCACGTAGCTGACCACTTGTCCAAATTGCCATACCATTATTTTGGTAGATACACTCTGACGTGTTATATCATCCATCAATTTAGGTGTCACATCACCTTTTCACTTTGTTGAATCCTTCGTTGAACTGCTTTGAACTACTTTGAACTAAGGTTCAAAGAGGTTCAAAGTGGTTCGATGATGTGTCCAGGGTCCTACCTGCAATCACCGAAAGTAGGTCAAAAACATTTGATTGAACTACTTTGAACTACCTTGAACCGAGGTTCAAAGTGGTTCATGAAGGAAAAATTGATACGAACTGTAGACACCTAAAATTAACCAGGTGTATCTCAAGCATTCAAAATTGCAAATCTCAGCCAAATGCCTCAAATCAAATCTCAATGCATTAAAATGGATCAAATAAAATGGACATTTATCAAATCAAGAGGAAAAAAATCAAATCAAATTAAAAGATCAAATAATCAGGAAATCAAATAATTAAATTCAAGCCTAAAGGGATTAATCAAATTATGCAATTGATTTTTCAATTGTATAGTTCAAATCAAAAAGATCAAATCCAACCCATTCACCCTTCCATGGATAAATTAATTAA
>MU223355.1:360122-417867 GCA_018584345.1 Thuja plicata | reverse complement strand
AATCTTACGTATGGGGTACTTTTGGAAAACCTTAGAAAGAGATGCTTGTCAATATGTTAAAGTTTGCAAGAAATGTCAATACCATGGAAACTTGATTCATGCACCAACACAAGAATTACACCCTTTTTTCACACCATGGCCATTCTATCAATGGGGTTTTGACTTGATTGGCATGATTTATCCACCTTCTTCAAACAGACACAAGTATATAATCACAGTGAAAAAATACTTTACCAAATGGGTTGAAGCTGTCCCTTTGTCAACTACAACAGGAAAACAAATTTCCATGTTTATCCTAAATCATATCATTTTTAGATATGGAATTCCTCATGCCATCATCACGGATAATGGAAAATAGTTTAAGAACAAAGATATTGATGAACTTTGTGACACATTCTACATTACACATCACTCTTCATCCATTTACTATCCCCAAGGTAATGGACAAGCATAAGCCACCAACAAGAACATCCTTAAAATCCTTAAGAGATCCATTGGAAAATCATGAAAGGATTGGCACCTTCAAATCAATCCAGAATTATGGGCTTATAGGACTAGTATTCGAACCCTGATAGGAGCTACACCTTTTTCTTTGGTTTATGGGGCCGAAGCTGTTCTTCCTTTAGAAGTTGAAATACCATCCCTCAGAGTTTCATTGCATGGATTAATAACGGATGAGGATTATAGAGTTGCCCACCTTCAACAATTGGAATTGTTGGAGGAACATCAGACTCAAGCCTATGCTCATTTGAAAGTGTATCAGAATCAAATTTCTAGGAACTATAACAATCATATCAAGCCAAGAAAATTTCAAATAGGAGATCTAGTATTGAGAGAAAATCCAAAAAATCAGGCTGATAGAGAAAAGAAAGGGAAGTGGGAAGCAAATTGGCTTGGTCCTTTTGTCATTGTTTCTTCATTTGGAATGGGGACCTACAAATTGGCTGATTGTGATGGTGATGAATTGCTAGAACCTATCAGTAGCATTCATCTTAAGAGGTTCTACACCTCATTCAGAGGAAAGAGTATCAGAATAAAGATTATAAGTTGAGAGTATCAAATGAGTCAAGCATCGTCCTTGTACATGGGAAAATTCAAAAATACCAAAAAAAAGAGAAAAGATAAAAAAATACCAAAAAAATTAGAAAATTCAAAAAGCCAAAAACATTTGAAAAAAAATTGCCTTGGTGAAAACCTAGCGATAGGAACCATTGGTAGCAAAAAAAAGAAAAAGAGAAAAAGAGCAATAATCCCAAGAGGTGAAAACCTTGAAATAGGCACCTTTTGTCCCTTAGGTGTTTCTTAGTTGCATTTGTACATATTGCGGTTTCCTCATCTCACTTGTCCATATCCTCATTGCATCCGTCATTTGTGCATTGCCCTAATAAAGTCTCAAAGCTGCATTTTGTCGCATTCTAGGTTCAGTTGCCCTCAGTTTCACTTTGATCACATTTATCACTTGGGGGGCACACATCATAGATTTTGGTACCAACCAGATTCAATAGTGCAACATTTTGGTCACACATCAGAGGAAGATTTTCAGATTTAGGAGAGACATTTTGGAACCTTTGATGAATATCATTGTTCAACCCTAAACAATTTGATCACATAATATGCTCCTTGAGTTTCATTACCTTATTTTATCAGGATTAAAAATTGACACACCCTAAATGATCAAATTGTTTGGAATTCTTATTTGAAAATCTTGATACATTTCACAAACACTTGGAATTTTTGATGAGTTTTTCATTGGATTTTTTGAGTCATGTTCATTTTAGCTAATCAATGATGTTTCAACTAGATTGGAAATGATAAGAGACATGATGTTTTCTTAAGCTTCTGAGTGACTGTTTTGAGGAAGATTCTTTAACTTGTGTGAATTTGTCTAAGGACATGGTCATCAAAGAACCATAGAGGAAATTCATATGGGATGGAGGGTTAACCTTTGTTTGTTTACGCAAAAGGATACCTTGGTTATTTAGATTTTCCATATCTTAATACCAACATCAACTTGCAACATTGAATCTGATTAAACCGGTATTTACACTCCCATAGTTGGTCATTCAACTAGTGAGGGTTGCACTTGGTTTCATTGAAGGGGTTACCACACGAGGGAAAGTCATATTCATATTCTTATGGTTGCAGTGGCACCAGTAAGGATTGTATCGAATCCTATTTCCACAACGCTCTATGATGAAAATATATCTCAGTTTGCTTTTCTTTCGCAAACCTCAAGGACAATTAGTTGCATTGCATTTTGCATGTTAGATTAATTGCATTCTTCATGTTGGATTAATTGCATTTTTGCATGTTAGATTAATTACATTTTTCATGTTAGATTAGTTGCATCTTCATGTTAGATTAGTTGCATGTTGCATTTTAGCTTAAATGTGTTCTCCAAGGCTTAGTTCTCAAGTGGCTTGTCTTTCTAGCAATTTTCCAATTTCAAGGGGGGGATAAAAGTTGACAACACTTCATCAATTTAATGGTTTCAAGTCATTCAAACTAAGATTTTCCTTTGCATTCATCATCATTAGTCATTATTCATTATATATTCATGTAATGAGAAAAACAAGAAAATAAACATTAATCATTATTCATTTTCCATATCATCATTTAGAACTGCATCTCATAAATTTAAAATTGCATACATCCAAAAATAAAAAGATAGTTGCATTTCATTTATCATAGCCCTAAGTATTGCTTTCATTGCATTGCATAATCCATACATGGTTAAATGAAAAAAAGCATATAGAAATAAATAGCATTAACATCATTTGCATTCATTTATCTATGTCCTACTCTAAGACATTTGCATCCATAAAACAATAGAAATAAATGCATCATAGAAACATGTAGATATGCATAAAAGGAAATCTCATAACATCATCAACGAAGGAATCAAAGATCATCATAGATAAATGTCCATCATCAATGTCTATAACATAAAATATTACATCAAAGGTACATCAATACAATGGTCCATACATTAAAGTCCTGATAAAAAATACATATGATACATCATCAATGCTATATCCAGATATCATGGGTCCAAATATGTCTCATGACCCAGCAGGGGCACCTAATCCATCTCCAGCTAAACCTATGCCTGAACCCCCTACACCATTGGGATCCATGTCACCTACTCTATCTTGTACACTAGGAGGTGCCTGACTCGTGCTCGCACTGGTAGGTAACTGAGCCAGAGTAGCCAGAAACTACTGCAACATAGTCGTAACATGATCCAATCTAGTTGTCACTACAGTCATCCTTGCTTGTAAAACCCTCACATCCTACACTATATCATCCATAAAGGGAGGTGCTTGTGATGCTGCAGGAGCCTGTGGTGCCTGAGGTGCTAAGGGTACCTGAGGTATCACTTGTGCCATACTAACTTGTGGATCCACCTGTGGTCTCTGTTCCTAAACTGGAACTTGTTTGGCCACCAGGACATGTCTATGTATGTGTCTGGCCCAATCAGCATCAACTCTCAAAGGAGCCTGATCCTGAGCTACCTGTGCTTGTGCTCGTCTCTGCCTAGGCTTCCTGAATCCGCCACCTCAGCCTCTCACATGTCCACCTCTCATCTGAGGTCCAGCTCCTCTCTGTACCCGAGGTACCCTAGGTACCCTCTAAACTTTGCACCTACACGGTCTATCACCATCATCCCCATCATCACCATCATCTCCATCATCATCCAAGAGCTCAACAACATCAGGAATGGGCTCTGCTAGATTAGTAAAATGTATGAACCGATGTTGCAAGAACCACTCATGATACTCAGCCGACATCCCTACATCTGCAACCTATGGCATCATATCCCATACCCCATACCCAAGCTGATCTATCTACAAACAAGCTAAGTGGTAGTCAACCTATGCTCCCCACATCGATCTCTCAGCCTGTACCTTGGCATAGAGTGCCATACCTTGTAGCGTTTCCTACATTTGGCTGAATTGACGGAGTACTCTCCCACAAAAAAATCTCTCAATCACTAATGGTGATCGGCCTATCATTCATCAAGGTGAAAACATATATGGTAACTCGTCGTCATCCTCCCGCCACCTCTCACACTACAAATATGGCCTCCATACTACCTGATTAATATCATCGATGGTATGTCTCCAAAAATCAACCTTGCCCAGATGATGCTGGACAACCATGCTGTCATATAGAAAAGCATAAGGATAACCATGAGCCCAAACTTGAGTTGAGACTGGCCTCATAATAGGTAGATGCTCCCATGTCCATAACTATAATAATACTGCACCTACAAAAATATTTGCACTACGTCGATATACAATCTCATGAAGATCATGATATAACTGAGCCAATACACACGAACCCCAATCCAATCTCTGTGGATGTGCAATCAGGTCCTCTAAAATTCGGCCCCATTTAACCATGAAACCATGACCTCTCCTTTTTGGGAAAAGTAATCCCCCAATCACAACTCCTAATAACACTGGTAAAGTGGGAAATGAGGAAAACTATGCCCAAGTAATGCAATCCTCATCAATGGTGTTGTCTCCAAACACCCGTCTACAAATACTGCTATCATACACTGAATCATAATACACCCGCTCTCCATGAGTTGGGATCCTCAATAATCTATACACATCCTCTGGTGTAATAGTCATCTCACCAAGAGGTAAATGAAATGTATTATGGTCAGAGTGCCATCGCTCTGCCATAGCTATCAACAAACCTCGGTTCAACTGAAACTGAGGGAGATCTAATAGGAAACTGAGTCCACATGTCTCAATCGTACGCCTCTCAAGAGGCGTAAGCTCATCTACTAAATCAAAAATCCATAATGCTACACCTCGTACCCACAACTTGTGGTAATGCTCCTACATTTTGCAACAAAGTGAATCATGTTATTTTTTCTCTTGGTGAACCATTCTAGGTCAATCACAAAACATTAAATCTATCTTTGCTCTAACTTGAGCGTATCAACTTATTGCTCCTAACCTCTATATCGTAAGACACAAGGACAATTTGTAATCATTTTAATCATATTTGATTGACCTATCAAACATTCATCATTATGAATTTTATAATATCCTAAACACTACGTGACATTTTGGATGACATTTTCTAGCTTAGAATCTAATCAGGTCATCTGGATGATCAATCAAACTAAGTTCATCTATTTCCTATATCAAATTTTCAATTTTATGGTAGGCGGAACTTAACATAGTGTACGTGGATTTTTAAGCCCCATGGCTTTTAAAACCTTAAAAGTAGCTCTTTACCACTCGGAGGCAGTGCTTAAACAATTAGGTGGTCTTTTACATGCCTATGCGGCTTTTCACACCTCATACGCGGCCTTTAAAAAATAGGGTTTTTCAGGCGGCTCATTCCTTTTTGGGTGACAATTTTACCCTAGCTCCTACTTGGCTAAGGATTGCACCTATGTGGCTTTTCACAGTGCAGACGCGGATTTTCTCTTTCCTATGCGGCATTTTACCTATCCTATGCGACATTTTGCTAAAAATTTCCTAGAAAGCAGTAAAAAAATGAATTAAATGCTATTTTAAGAGAAATAAATGCACAAAGGGAGTTTGGACCACTCACCGGAGGCCCGTAGTCAGGAGGTCTCTGATATCTGTGCACTCGCTTGAACCTGTGCTCTCGAATGGGGACCACCATCACTGTCAATCGTCAGAGGCTCAGAGAAAAATCTCAATAGTGAAAAGTGAAAATGAATAGTAAATTTGGTTTTTTCAACCTATTTAAACTATTTTAACCTATTTTATGAGATTTTTGACCCAGTCAAACCTAATTTTCATATTCTGCATACTGGGGCATTTGTTCGATATCTTTCTACATCATTGATATCGAAAATGAAATCATCTTGGATCTCTTCTATCAGCATTGTTCTTCAAACACTTTTACATATGATCAATATGATTTCATTTTCGAGGGGGCATCATCATATCATCAAACTGGGATTCTGCATCATATCTTGTATCAAAATTGGGGCATTAAAATTTCAAACTTTATCAATCAAAGTTTCATATCAGAGCATCATATCAGGGTTTCATATCAGGGTTTCATATCAAAGTTTCATATCAGGGTTTTCATATCAGGTTTTCATATCAGTCAATCAGCTCATCAGTATCAAATCAACGATCAGGACAATCAAGCTTTCTTTGAATCAATGCACTTCGCATATCAATTCAAAGAGGGGCATTTGTAGACATCTAAAATTAACCAAGTGTATCTCAAGCATTCAAAATTGCAAATCTCAGCCAAATGCCTCAAATCAAATCTCAATGCATTAAAATGGATCAAATCAAATGGACATTTATCAAATCAAGAGGACAAAAATCAAATCAAATTAAAAGATCAAATAATCATGAAATCAAATAATTAAATTCAAGCCTAAAGGGATTAAACAAATTATGCAATTGATTTTTCAATTGTATAGTTCAAATCAAAAAGATCAAATCCAACCCATTCACCCTTCCATGGATAAATTAATTAAATGATTGAGTTATTTAATTCCTAATATCTTTGAGACAACCAACCAACTTTCCCTCCATTTGAGAACACCTCAAAGCTTTTGACTTAACCAAAATTTGATCATGACCAACTCACTCTACCCCCTACCCTTGGAAAAATGCTATAAATAGAAGCCATTTCCTTTGTATTTGAGATCCAAGAATTTCAAGAGCAAAAGCATCCTTACTATAGGCATATTGAGAGCATTTTGATAGCATCGGAGAGTTTTTTGAGGGAATTTCAGCATTTGCATAGCATTTTAGCATATCATATTTAGGAGCATTTGTTGTTTTCTAACATATCTTGGAGCATTTTGAGTATTCTAGCTAGATTTTAGCATTTGTTTATCATTCATATCTCATTCTAGGATTGTCCTTGAGAGAGATTAAGCCTGAGAGCTCTCTTAAAAAATCTTGGATAGAGAACCATGAGATGATATAGATTCTTAGCCTCAATTCTTAGATTAATTTGTATTATATTTCCATAGAATTGTTTCTCTTAATCTTAATTTCATGAAGGTGTATTTTCTTACACACACCAACACTTGACCAAGAGAAATGGTTCTCACAAGATGAGTTCACGACACCTTTAAAGAATAAGTTTGAAGGGAAAAATGTCAATTCAATGCTTTTTTAACATGGACTTCTTCTTCCCAAAAAGGGGGGAGGGAACTCAAGTAAGACTTCATGGAAAATATCAAAGGGTAAAACTTCTTTGATCATGGTGACTCAAATAGGACCTAACACTGGCTCTGTCTGGGGACTGCAAGTTGTCAAAACTACACAGAACTCTAGATACTGGTTTCGCAAAACTAGAACACGAAAGGAAAAAAGGACAAAACAACCGAACAACAACAAAAGAAAGCAAAGGAAGCTGACTAATATGTACAGAAGGACCTGGGAAAACCATCACAACTTGAATAACTTTAGGTCTTGCCCATTGTAGGTGAAAGGAAGACTAAAACCATCTGGGTAAGATAAATAAAAAGCATTAGAACCAATTGTTTCTGTGATAATAAATGGGCCTTTCCACAAAGATTCAAATTTCCCATGTGAACCTTTGGGCACCTTCCTTTTCTCCCATAAAAGCACTTCATCTCCTTCCATAAATTTCCTGGTACGAGCCCTCATATCAAAAATTTTCTTGACTTTCAGCTGATGCTCTGTAATATGATCCTCTAAGTCATCCCTTTCCTCTTCCTGTTTATTCAAGTACATGACGCGCTTCTCTAGTGAACTTTGGAAATATTTATCTTTGATTACTACTTGCAGCTTTGCTGTAGATAATTCCAGTGGTAAGGACACATGAGCTCCTATCCCATACACAAGCTCAAAAGGGGACATGCCTATAGCCCTTTTTGGAGAAGTTCTATTGACCCATAATGCTTCATATAACTTCCTATGCCAGTCACGAGGGTTATCATTCATGAATTTTTTCATTATGGCCACTAGATTCTTATTACTGGACTCTGCCTGGCCGTTTCCCTACGGAAAGTAATCCGATGAGTGAGCTAGTGATATCCCATGTTCATAATAGAAAGCTGAAATCTCTTTTGAAGAAAATTATGTAGCATTATCCACCACTATCTTAACTGGGATCCCAAACCTATAAAGATATAGTTCAATAGAAAATCAAATACAACCTAAGAGTTTGACTTTTTGGTTGGGACTGCTTCCACCCACTTGGTGAAGTAATCAGTAGTTGTTAGAATGTATACATGCCCTACACTAGATGGAGGATTCAAAGGCCCAATAAAATCTATACCCCATTATTTAAAAGGTTCTTCAACAATCACGGGCTTGATGAAAAGCTCTTAGCAGTTCTTTCTATTGTGCAACATCCACACACATTAGGAAGGTCCCATCAATGTTTTGTTTATACAATACATCTTGTGAAATGACATACTTAGAAGGATTCAATTTTGAATTACACTTTTCTCGAGGACTTAAATGTTCAGAGCATTCCCCATATGTGAGAAAGTATGTTATATTTGAAAACCATGGGTCAGTTAAACTTACCAGTAGTACTATGGGGGTATCGTTAGCTTCTTTTGTTGCCGATCCTCTATCTTCAGCCAAAAGTTTACATAATCCTTGTCCCCTTACCAAATTAGTTGGCTTGATGGTCAGGTCATATTCCTAAATTTTGGCTATCCACACCACTCTGTTGTTCATTCCTATTTCCTTCTGAGTCAAAATACTTTTGACTGCCATCTCTGGAACATTTATTGTAGCATGGGAATGTAAGATGTAGTATCTGAATTGTTTTACTGCCTTCACTACAACAAAGGCATGTTTCTCAATTTGGGAGTACTTGAGCTCATGTTTCTTCATCAGATTACTCATGAAAGAAATGGGTGCCTCTCATCCCACACTATCTTTCTGCATTAAAATACCAGATAGAGTATGTTCTAATGCATAACAATAGATATTAAAATCCTTTTTAAAATCTGGGCTCACTAAGATTGGATCTTGAGCTATTGCTGCTTTAACCTCATTTAAAGCTCCCTTTCCTTCTTCATTCCACTTAAAAGGAACCTTCTCACTTAACATATCTACCATATGTTTAGTTATTTCTAAAAATTCAAGGACAAAAGCTCTTAGAAAGTTTATCTGGCCAAAAAAATATTTCAAGCTACTTCGGCTAGATGGTAAGCTGAGCTGTTGAATAGCCCTGACTCTATCTGGATCGATCTTGACACCTTTCTTAGAAACAATATGTCCTAACAGATTACCTTCTTCGAAAAAGAAGACTGACTTCTTTGGATTTAGGGATATGCCATGACTTCTACACCTTTATAATACTGTCTCAATATCCTTTAGATGACAACTCCTAATTTTTGAAAATAATGTCAAATCATCTAGATAAATCACAATGATCCTATTGTGAAGATCTCTGAATGAAGAATTCATTGCCCTCTAAAAAGTGGCGCTAGCATTATTTAACCCTAATGGAATTCTGTTGTATGCAAAAGTACCCCAAGGTGTTATAAAGGCCGTCTTATGCTGCTCTTCCTTTGCCACACTAATTTGATTATATCCAAAATAACCATCGAGCATGGACATCACTTCTGATCTTGATACTGCCTGAAGCACATGTTCCATCACTGGCAATGCATAATTGTCTTTGAGGCTGGCCTAATTTTAATTTTAGAAATCTACACAAATCCTAATTTCACCGTTCTTTTTCCTTATAGGAACTATATTGGCGATCCAAGTTGAGTGGTGAATAGGATAGATACATTTGGCTTGCAACATCTTTTCCACTTCTTTTAATATGGCTTCAGATACTTTCGGAATGTAGTTTCTCAATTTGTGGCGGAAAGGCTTAGCTTCTATTTTCAAAGGAATATGGTGTCTAAATTGGCCACCTCTAAAATTTTTAAGATCCTCGTATCCCCAGGAAAAGATGTCTTTATATTTTGTCAATAGTTTCTTAAGGTCATCTCTTTCTTGTTGGGAACAAGTCTTCTCTATGGGAATCCGTTTTGGGTCAATATCATCACCTATATTGATTTTATCATATTCCTTAGGATTAGGAGTATGAGGCACTTTTTCTTTCACTGTACTGTCATATTTTCTCTGAAACAGGTGTTCTAAAGAGACCAGTCCTTTAGGAATTTTATTTCCTTTGAGTTGAATGATTCAATCATCTTCCACTGAACCTTCACAGGTTTCCTTGCACTCATTCTCTGATCCTTCAAAATAGACATTTGCAAAGTTGTTAACACACCCCAAAAAATCTCTGAGCTAGGAATCACTGTCAAATACTTGCCAATGCTCTACATTATCTGGTACTTTGGGTCAGTATACCATTTCAATCCTGTAGCTCTAAGTTTTAAAATCTGGATGTGGCAAAAGTAGTGAAGCCGAAACTGCTAAAGAGTCTTCTTTAGTATTCAAATCCCTAGGTACGAACTCAATAGAAAAAGCATCAAAAGATTCGAGCTCATCCCATACCAAATTCCTATAGTGTTTTGACTTTTCATTTTTAACCAAGAACTATCCCCTCACCTGTTTCACAATTAGGTCAGCATCTCCTCAGGCAATCAACTTCTTAACCCCTCTTAGTTTTTCTTCTTCCAAACCTAATAGTAATGCTTCATATTAAACTATATTATTGGTATTTCTAAAATCCAGCTTAAAAGAAAAGGGGATGCACTCCCCATCAGGGGGAAAAAGCACTACTCTAGCTCCTGATTCAGAATTAGAATAGCTACCATTGAACTCCATTTTCCACAAATCATCATTTTCTAGTTTGGCAACAATAGGTTTAGTTTCATCTTCAGATAAAACTATATAATTACCGAAATGACATTCTTGAAAGAGGATTTGAGCCTTGGGGTTATCTGAGGGGACCACAGTGTATTTATTTTTAGGTTCTGGCTCAAGTTTTATCCTTTTATTTCCTACCGGGATAACTTCTTTAGACCAATCCATTTTTATGTCACCTCCCATGTCTTTACAAGAAGTTCTACTCAGTAACATATTGTAACTGACCGGAATGTCAGCTACTAGGATTGTCAGCTTTAACCATTTATTTGGACACACAGTGAGGACAGCTTGTGCATCTTTCACTTGCCCCATCAAAGGTACTTGTTTCCCATCCATAGAGTAGCATCGAACAAAAGTTTTGGTCAAGGTAAGGCCGAGGGCTTTGGCCACCGGCGCAGGAATTATGTTGTCAGAGGCCCTAGAGTCGATGATACAATTACTAAGTTTTTGTCCATTTAGAAGCAAGGAAATGTAGAAGGGATTTGGCTTCTTATCTTTTATCTCATTCTCTACAGATTAAACATAAGGGCAATCATCCGATATTTGTGGGGTATCTTCAGACACAAAAATAGGGGGTTCCTCCATAGTGGTTGTTGTGCGTGTGTATTTGGTTACCTGATAAGAGAGACACAACACATCAATAAGTCATTGCATTAGTGCAAAAAGGTTAGATAAATATACAAAACCCACTAATATCGACCTATTGCCTTCTAACTAGGAAGAGTGTGATTAGTAACATAATAGCCCTCAGATTATGCTATAATCAGTGACATATACGACCTAGCATGAAGGAATTTAGTTTAAAAACAAGCTAAAAAGATGAGAAAGCATGCATCCTAGCTTTAAGAATGGAAATGAGAACAATGCAAAAGCATGAAATATGAAGCGAAATGTGATTCTAAGATTAATCTAATAGCATAACAATGCATTTACAATCTAAGGTGAAGGCTAATTTGCTCTAAAAAATGGCTTCTATTTGTAGAAGAATGAGAGAGAGAGGGGAGACAAGGTGGAGTAATAAGTTGAGGGACTCATTAATGGAGGTGTAAGAACCGTTAATGCCCAAGCCATTAATAAGGCACGGAGGAGACATAGGCTTAAGGCATCTTCATTAATAAGGCATTAATGAAAGCCTTAAAGAGGCAAGGGAAGGGTGTAAGAGGATGGCTTGAGAAGGTGGACTTTAAGGAAGTCAAGCTTGAGAAAGTGGACTTTCTCAAGTGGGTTGAGTTGCTAAGCATTCCTTAATGGAATGTGACAACATTAGGGGGTGGGTTAGGGTAGAATTAGGATTAGGATTAGATTAGCAAGGGTGAATGGGTTGAGAAGGGTTAGAACCCAGGGTAGAAGTGGATGAGATAGGTTAGGTTGGGGTTTAGGAGAATATTAATTAAATGAATTAAACTTATTTAATTCATTCAAAAATAGGAATTAATTATTTAAACAATTTAATTGCTTTTAATAATTAGGGGACTATAGCCATTTAAATTAAATAGGCTAGGGGAATGGGTTAATTGCAAGTGGGTAATTGATTTAGGGATTTATTTAATTAATTTATAATTAAATACCATAGCCATGTTTGAATTTGATTTGATTTAATTGGTTTGAATTGATTTAAATCCTATGGCTATAATAGTTAATATAATTTAGTGATAAAAATAACCTAGGACATTAAATTGATTCGAAGAATTATGCCAAGCAGTAATAGGGTTGTTTGGACATAATCGAGGGTATGATCACACTTAGGGAAAATAGGGTCCATAGTTGGAACAGACCAAATTCAGGTGGTTACATTTTCCCCTCTTTGAATTGATGTGCGAGTAGCGCATTGATTTAAAGAAAGTTTTTGATTTTGACTTCAGAAAGATTGAGAATCTCGTTCTTGGTTGTCAAATGAAATGTTGATGAGATCAGTCTCGCACTTGATTGAACCAAACTTATAGAATTGGTTTTGAACTTGGTTGTCATCCAAAGACCAATAAAAGATTTTAAAGATACCAATTCTGAACTTGGTTGTCGTCCAAAAATTGATAATACTGATTATGAACTTGATTGTCATTCAAGAAGCTAGTACGAAGCTGCTAGGAGCTTGATAAAAATCTTTTAAAAATGAGGAAACATAAGATATCCAACTTATGAGAACCAAAGCTTTCTATCCCACAGTTTTGACTTTAGTCAAGGAAACTGTTATGCCCCTAGTTTGTTTGATAACCAAGTCATTTTTAATGATGTTTTGAGCAAAAATTTAATTGATGATAGTGTGATCATGCCCCCTCGAGAATGAAATCGAAAGAAAATAATAAAATACCTTAGTTGAAAGAATGTATTACTTGCAGGAAATGGTTAGGACAAGAAAGAATAGAGTAGAAGAAGGTGTGTTTAAAAATAAACACACGATTACCAAGTTAATTATGTGAAAATATGAGTGATAAGGCTGATAAAATGATGTTTAGACCAAGATGTATGATTAAATGTGCAGTATTGACCAATGTTTGGAACGAATGAAGCAAAGTCATAATTTTTGAAACTTTCACAAAAATGGCACTGTGTTGCTAAAAACATTCTAGGTACCTTCGATTTGGTTCCTGATTGATCAGAAAGATAACAGAAATGAATTTGTAGTTGTTCGGGAGGAGTTTCAAAACTCCTAAATGTCTCAAAAGACCCATATAAGCCTCCAAAATTACCATTTCACTATTCATTTTCACTTTCCTCCATAGAAATTTAGAGAGCTCTGTAGAGAAGATGGTAGTACCTATGAGGAAGCACTGTTTCGAGATGAGCCGTCGACATCAGCATCCAGCCGACTACCCACCGCCGGTAAGTGCTCGATAAACTACCTTGTGAATTTTGAAAATTTCAAATTTATGCATTTTGGTGGCTTTTAGAGCCCTTTCAACTTAGGATCGCATCCAGGATTCTGGATTGCATCCAGTTTTTTTGGATTTCTGCATCACATCCAGGATTTCTCAGATCACATCCAGTTTTAGTGTTTTTGCCATGTTTTCAAGGGAAATCCATCAGTGGGTCACATACCATTTTCTTAGGATTGCACCCCGCGTTTAGGATCACATCCCGTATTTCAGGGATCGCATCTGATAAACGCAGTCACATCCTGGATTTCCAAGATTGCATCTGGTAAAAAAATTAGAATTTTAATGTGTTTGACCTGTTTGCATCTTGCGAACTGTGAAATGACTTAGTTGATTATGAATCTGCCCCTGTAATGTAGATAGGATACTGATGTATAGCCATTGTTGTCCAAAACATGCCCAATTTGAGGTAGTCACTTTTTGCGGCACTTATCCTGCATGTGTACTTGCATTGGCTGGCCGATTGTCAAATGATGAGTAGACGACCGTGATCCAATTTGGATTGCGTTCCTTGATAGGTTTACCCGAGATTGGGGTAAACCGTGGGTTGTTGACTACTATTGCTGAGAGATGGCATTCAGAGCACAACACCTTTCATCTACCTACTGGAAAGATTATAGTGACACTCGAGGATGTCTAGAGGATACTGCACATACCGATGGTCGGTCATGAGGTACAATTTGAGTCAACGACAGCCATGGTGATTGGTGCTGCATGAAGATATTTCCACAATGACACCATAGACCAGAGATATTTATCATGGGACTACATGGTCGATCATTATGATTGATTATCTGTTTATCTAGCAGGTTTGGTAGGTAGCATCCTTATGCCAGATAGGGGCCAGCCCAGATTTATGGTTGGCTGGGTAGATATGATCGAGAAGATGGTGACCCACCATCGACAATTTGCTTGGGGGTTCTGTATCTTAGCTCACATGTATTGAGAGCTACATGAGATTGTTTACCATTATACCCGCAGTATGACTGTGGGTATACTTATTCTTCATATTTGGGCCTGGGAACACATCCCTGTTACACGGCCGATTGTAGATAGGCAGAGGGCACCTGAGAAGCCCTATGTATATATGTATGTAGGCCTTTTGCAGTAGCCCCATCTGGGAAAAATTGAGTACTAGTGCTGATTATTTGATGACATGACAGAGTTCATATGGTGACCATATCTAGATTGTGAGGTGTGGACCTCAGATGCCCAGCAAGTGTCATTCCTATGTTAGATTAGATATCTCATTGGCCAGACCCAATGCGTTATAGAGAGGTTTTTTATTACCTGAGTATTGAGGTAGTATGGTCGATGATAGGGCAGGACAAAGGATATTGCAATGTATGCCTGGACCAGAGAGGAGACACCTCTATGGGGTGCACAATTGACATATGAGACCACTCATTAGGAGGTTAGGGACATAGTTGCTGTAGACTAGGATCTCTAGCCAGATGTAGAGGATGCAAGTGTATCAGATGGTTATGCTGCTGAGAGGCTCCAGTATCCATTTCCTCGATTTAGTGTTCTGGAGGAGATCATTCCTCATATAGAGGAGCCACTAGACTAAAATCCTGATGATTGACCAATCAGGGGTAGAGGAGGTAGAGACAGGCCTCCTAGTAGACATGGAGGCCGTGATGGTGGCAGGAATGGTGGAAGAGATGGCATATGTCCTCCTTTGGATGATGGCCATGATGGTGATGATAGAGGTGGTGGTGGAGAGGCTGTGGATATAGGTGGTGCCAATGGCAGTGGGCAGGGCAGAGATCAGAGATTTAGATTTGTGGCCCCTCAGAGAGATACTAGCTCATTGCTTACAGGTGAGCAACAGTGACAGAGGCATCATGGGGCACCTGAGTAGGATGCAGGCAGAGATGGAGATCCATTATCCAGATATGAGCAGGAGAGAGAGAAGCTCCATGCCAGGATCACAACTTTAGAGGCCAGAGTCACTACTGTCGATGCTCTCTTGGCAGACAAGGATCTACAGCTTGAGCGGCTAAGAGCAGAGAGGGATGCACAAGCCTGGACAACAGTCCATTAGGGATAGAGGGATACATATTATTACACCCTGTATCATGCAGTAGTTCCAAAGGGGTAGAGAGCACCTTCATTCTCTAGAGTATCTTAGTAGTCAGAGGGGGCCATGCCTCCTCTAGCAGCTCCTTTTGCACCACCTCCTCCTCCTCCTCCTGACCAGGGAGAGGGGGTAGGATAGAGTTGATTTTCTTGTATCATCTTTATGACATGCATATTTTTTAGATCATATTTGTATATATGGATCCTGCTGAGATCCCCTCTTTTGTATATCTGGATCCTTATGAGATCCATTTTTGTAGATGACATTTATACATGTATATCTGATTCATTTTGGTGCACTGATACATTGATACTCTTTATGCTCATAGATTTACTGATACTCTTTATAATTGATCGGTACCATGTTATGATGATATATATTTGACACAACTTCCTGATTCTAACATGTTTCATGAGTTCTTTTTGCTTTTATAGATGCGGTAAATGTATCTCTTGCACATGTGATGATATCTTGGTCTCTTGATGAGTTAGTATGTAGATGATAACATCATTTTATAATTGGATGTGATGAGTCATACTGATATAAATTTGTTTTAAATGATACTCATGTGAATATGCAAATGTATGTCTCTTTTGATTTTTCGGTTATGCAAAATAGATGTATGGATGCACTTTAGGATGAAAAAGTAAAAATGCAATACATGGATGCTTTATTTTTGTATTTTCCTGTTTCATCTTTTTAATGAATGCAAAATGTATGCTATGTATGTGCAATGATATTGGATATTAGTAATGTAGATGATGTAATTAACTTTATTTTTAGAAGAAGATAGGAACCATTTTTTAGTACAAAATTCTTTATACTATTATTTCTGTTGATAAATGCATCATGCAATCTATAAATGTAGCTATATGCAGACTCTTAGGACTTGTCACTGATTAGTAGATATTTGCAACATTTTTATCATCATTGGGCACTTTTGAAATGGATACCATCAGATAGTACAACCATCCCTAATACCCACTGATATTATGAAAGTATGAATGCTATGTTTTATTGAAATGTCAAAAATAGACTTAGGCATCAAGGCATAGAAGCCAGGATAAAAAAATAGCCACCGTTCCTTTTAATATACCAGATTATGATTAAGGCAAGATATTGGACCCGCAATGACCTTGAAAATTCATATCCTTGGGGACATTATGATTCGTATACCTTAATGAGAATCTAGATCAGAAAGAAAACAAGGAAATTGTTTCAACTTCACCGTAGTTTACACATAATGAAGATCGAGATATATGTGGCTATCCACCCATAGTGACAACTCTTACCATAAACATCCAAGTTAGGTGAAATTTATAGGATCATCTGAAACAATTACCATACGCAGAAAATCAAGAAAACATTATGCCCCCAATCCTTGTGACTCTGTGTCTTTGTGCAGACGTCATTGAGAAACTAAGAGGACATAATAAATTACCAGTTGAGAATCAATCAAATAAAATTTATAATTACTTAGATGCCCCTAGTTGAAAACATCATTAGGACATAAAAGAATCATAATCAAAGCATTATCAAACTGTGTGTTTGAGTAGTACTTGTTCATTAATATGTCAAACAAAGTAGAGATTCATCAATCAAATAAGTTTAATACAAGGAATATGGTGTTCAATGTCTATGCATTGATAGGATAATTTGTTCATGTTTGCAATCTAATATAGCTTTGTAGGACCTCTGTTTGATGTAAATATCATGTTTGGATATGTGATGTTTGAAAAGACACCCTTGTTCTAAAAAGTGACATTGTTTTGCATGTATAAAAAAACATTGCATCCATGAGGCAAACCATCCTAGAGCAACTTAGCAACCATAACCTACCATACTAGCAAAGATGCCCCCAGTGTAGAATGACTTATTCCTAAGACGTAAAGATAGAAAAATCCCAAGCGAGGATAAGATAGTCATTTAGGATAATGAAGTCAGTGTATGAGCACAAGAAAAATTATGAAGGCCTAGTATCAGTAGTGCATTGACAATGGAGCGCAGAACACAAGTGATGCCTGATTGCCAGGTTTTCACCACTTGGCAAGACCTTTTCCTTTCTTTTTCTTTTTGCTACCAAGATGCCTATTTTACCAGGTGCTCATCAAGGCACTTTTCTCTTTTTCAATTTTTTTACTATTTTTGCTTTTTGAATGTTTTTGTAGTATCAAGGCGCATATTTACTAGGTTTTCACCAAGGATACCCTTTTCTATAGGATTTTTTCCACTATTTTTGGATTTCTTTAGGATCAATTTTCTGAATGTTTTTGGTATTTTG
Organism: Thuja plicata; assembly: GCA_018584345.1. Lineage (NCBI taxonomy): Eukaryota > Viridiplantae > Streptophyta > Pinopsida > Cupressales > Cupressaceae > Thuja > Thuja plicata. Next base: position 399,846 of record MU223355.1, on the reverse strand, counting down.
CAAGAACTTTTTGCTATACAGGCCCTGCTAGCTGAACATTAAGCGTAGAACCGCTTCAAATGTAGAGTGTTGATAGGAGCTGAAAGAATGTCTCCTTCAGGCGTAGCTTACTGATAAGCTCTAGTCCCAAAAGTAGTAGTGATAACATAAGGCCCCAACCAGTTAGGTTCAAACTTTCCTTTTTTCTCCCTGTTAGGCTAGTTCTTAGGATTCTCCTTGAGGATGAGATCTCCTACTTCAAATTTGTGTGGTTTGAACTTTTTATTGTAACCTTTGGACATACATGCTTGATACACTTTGAGGTGATCGAACGCTTGTTGCATGCGCTCATCTAGTAGGTCTATAGAATTCACCCTATCTATGCGGTATTGCTCGTCAGTAACCAGACCTTGTAAAGATATCCACAAAGATGGGATTTCAACCTCAATAGGTAGTACTGCTTTAGCACCATAGACTAAAGAAAATGGCATGGCTCCAATGGGTGTTCTGATGCTTGTTCTGTAGGCCCATAATTCCAGAATCAGTTGTAGATGCCAGTCTCTGCCAGACTTGCTTACAGTTCTGTGTAGAATTTTGAGAATATTTTTGTTTAATGCCTCAGCCTGTCCATTACCTTGAGGGTAATAGATTGAGGAGCAATGTTGAGTGATATGGAACTGTTCACAGAGGTCATCAATGTCTTGATTTCTAAATTGGCCCCCATTGTCTATTACAATTGAAGAGGGTATCCCATATCTACAAATAATATAGTTTAGAATGAACATAGCCACCTATTTGCTAGTGGCTTTGATTAGCGACATGAATTTGACCCACTTTGTGAAATACTCAATGGCCATAATGATAAACTTGTGTCCATTCAAGGAGTTGGGATATATTTGTCCAACCAAGTCAAAGGCCCATTGCTGAAATGGCCAATGTGTTATGAAAGGTATAAGTTCTCTGGCAGGAGCATGGATAAGGTTTCCATCTGTCTGATTTTTAAGACATGCTTTTGAAAATTGAATAGCATCTTTCCCCATGGTAGGCAAATAATAGCCCACTCTGAGCAGTTTCTTAGCTAATGAAAAGTCGTTTGAGTGTGATCCACATACACCTTCGTGGACATCTTTTAATGCTAGATTAGACTCTTCAAGTTCTAAACACCGAAGAAGTGTACCATTGAGACAGTGTTGATATAGGTTGTTAGTTATGAGCACGTAACGTGATGCTGTCCTAATTAGGGATCTTTTCTCATTTCTAGATAGATTGGCAGGAATGGTTTGGTCAAAAAGGTAAGCAATGATACTGGCATACTGAGATTGATCTGGGGTATTCAAGGCACATATTACCTAGTATTTAGGGTTAGCAAAGGTAGGATAGGATATTTCTTCCACCAAGAAGTCATAGAAGAATTGATGCTCCTCCAGTTGTAACATGGATGCAAAGGTAGCCATAGCATCCATAGCTTTGTTCTCAGATCTTGGTATCTACTGGAAGGTGACGAAGACAAAGTACTTCTTTAGGTCATCAACTAGTTTCTTGTAGGGCATCAACTTTTCATCTTTTGTTTGATACTCCCCATTGACTTGATTGATAATTAGTTGAGAGTCACCATATACGTGTAACTCAATGATCTTCCATTCCATAGCTAGCTTGAGGCCATTGACCAATGGTTCATTTTCTGAGATGTTGTTGGTGCATGGAAACATCAATTTGTAAGATTTGGGAATCTTGTATCCTTGTGGAGTTATGAAGAGGACCCCGGCTCCAGATCCTTGTTGGGTGAATAAACCGTCAAAGTACATCTTCCATGGATGTTCAGTGAGATGCATGATTGTTTCATCAGGGAATTTGATTAGTAGAGGTTCATCATCCTAGAGTGGTGAATCAGCCAATTGATCTACAAGTACCTATCCTTTGATAGCTCTCTGTTCCACATACTCAATGTCAAAATCACTTAGAATCAGGACCCATTTTGCCAAATGTCCTATTAATGCTGTTCTTCTCAAAAGATACTTTAGGGGATTGATCTTAGCAATGAGCTTCACTATATGAGAGAGCATGTAGTGTCTAAATTTTTGTGATGTGAAGATGACTGCTAAGCATGCTTTTTCAATAATGCTATAATTGAGCTCATAAGTGACTAGTGTTCTACTAATGTAGTAGATAGTTCATTCTTTCTTTATTTCATCTTCTTGCACCAGTAATACCCCTAGGGATGTAGTCATAGCTGAAATGTATAGGAGTAAGGGTTTTCCATGAATAGGCACCATAAGAATAGATGGAGCAGCTAGGTACCCTTTCAACTCTCTGAAGTTTGCTTCACAGTGTTCATCCCATTTGAAGGTAACCCCTTTATGTAGTAGCTTAGTAAAGGGTTGTGCCCTATCTGCAAGTTGGAACATGAAGCTCCTGATAGACTAGAGTCTCCCTTGTAGCATCCTCATTTGAGTGATGTTATGTGGAGGAGCCATCTCTAGAATAGCTTTTACCTTTGTAGGATCTACCTTGATTCCCTTCGCGGATACTATGAATCCTAGGAGCTTCCCTGATTGGACCCCAAAGGCACATTTCTTCGGGTTGAGCCTGAGTTGAAACTATTCCATTTGATCCAATATCTTTCTTAGGTCAGAAATGTGAGTACCTCTCTCCTTGGATTTAGCCAATGTGTCATCAACATAGTCCTCCATGTTCTTATGCATCATGTCATGGAATATTGTTGTCATGGTTCTTTGATATGTTGTACAGATCCTGATAGAGTTATCAGATTTAGAAATGGGGACCACATTGGAGATCCATGCTGCATAGGCAATGACTCAAATAAATCTAGCATTCATCAAATTTTCTAATTCTGCTTTCACCAATAATGCAACATGAGGATGCATCTTTCTAAGTTTTTATTTCACGGGCTTGATCCCAGGAGCTATATATAAGTGGTGTATGATGAGATTAGGATCTAGCCCTGGCATATCAGTGTAAGACCATACAAAGTTGATCTTCTTCTCCTTCAAGAACTCTGTGAACTATACCTTCTCTTCTTCCGATAAAGATTGTGCCAGATAAACTATTTGAGGATTTTCAATGGTGCCCAAGTTTACTGGCTGTGTTAGTTCAATCAATACAGAAGATATTTCTTGAAAGTGTTCTGGGAGGACATCAAGAGTCTCATCCTTTGGTGCCTCTGAGAGGTTTTTACCATTGGATATGTCTTTTTTCTTTACTATTTTGGGATCTGATACTGCCACAGAGTGGTTTTCACCATCAGTCCACTTTTTCTTTTTATCTTTCAATTTGTGACTAAGAAACTTGATATCCTCCTGTGACATGTTCTCGCTCCTTGCATTGGTGGAAGAAGGGTAAGGTTCACAAGCATTGAGATAACAAGATAGGGTGTGGTCATTGGAAAAGTTGAGGATAGGAGTAGGATCTATTTTAGTCCAATCAAATAGGTCTAGAAGTACCAATGTTAGGGAGTCAGATTCTGGGAAGGACAGCATCATGTTAGCATCAAGACCATTAACTGACATGACACAGTCTGTTAAATTAATATTTTCGATATTTAGATCAATAAGAGTGAGATCATTGTAAAAAGAGTTGTTGTTAGTCATATGTGGACCAAAATCTAATGAATCATCAGTAGAAGTCTCATCATCATCTCTCTGTAAAAGGAGTCTTCTTGCTTGTAGCCTATGAAATTATTCTAGACTTATGTATTCACCAGTGTCTCCATCAATGATCAGGGGAATGAACTCTTCTTCTACTTCAGGAGGATCAGTATCATTGAGAGGAGTATCAGATCATTTACTAGGAGCTGAGGGAGCTACAAACATGTGAATTGTATGTATTCCAATATCTTCAGAGGCAATAGATAGCTGATCCCACTCATAGTCATGAGAGTCTGTGACATCATCATCAGATCTATTTAAGTATTCAGTGATGTTTATCTAATGTACTTGGTTAGCTACTTGTAGATAAAAGTGGGGTAGATCAAGGACATGTGAAATTGTGACCAATTACCCCCATTTAGGATGAAAATTCTATGGCCGGGGTATCTCTTGAGTGAGTGTTGCTATGGTGTCTCCTACCTCTTGAATGGGAGGTTGTGCTAGCAAAGGGGTGTGAAGATCCTATGGTACCTCAAAGCTAGGTACATAGTGTTCTCCTTGATATTCTAAATTCTCTGTACCAACATGTAATAATCTTTCATAAGGCCATGGTTCCAGTACTATCTCATTTGTCTTATCGCTCCCTGTCTCTTAAGGTGGACTCTCTTTTTTGTTGGATTGAGTATTAAAACCAAGGCCTATTTTATCTCTATTGTTGCAGAACTCCATGGGTATAGGTTCAATGATTCCTTGTCTAGTGTCATTTAGAGGTCCCTTTCCTTTGTAACCCATTTGTGTGAGGAAATCATATCCCTTTCCATACTGTTCTGGGGATATCTTTACATGTTTGATCTCAGATTCCACCGGCTCACCTTTGTAAAGCCAATCCAAGACTGCTTGTTCTTCTATGTTATCTGAAGAAGATGTGGATGCCTTTATCATGCTAATTGCCTTGTGTACTTTTGGCTCGTTGGATGCTATAGGTGTAAATGTTGAAGAAGGTTTTTCACAGGATCGTGGTGACACCAGAAGGTCTGTCAATGAGGGAGTCAGGTCCAGCTTGTACTCTCCCATACCTGTGTCTTCAAGTTTCAAGGTTTTGCTAAAAATCTTCATAACCATGTCCTTGGTAGTTTTAGGAGCAACTGCATCCATAGCTTCTTTATTGTGTGGGATCATGCTACCTACTTTGATATTGTTGCAAGTGTAGTTAGCATCTATAGGAATTGTCACTTCCACCCCATTATGTGGGAATTTTATGCATTGGTGATAAGTGGACGGTACAGCTTGCATTTCATGAATCCATGGTCTCCCTAGTAGGATATTGTAGGCCAATGGTAAATCCATAACTTGACATATGACGTTCCTCTCAATTGGTCTGACTCTAATAGGTAGAGCAATAAGATCCCTGGAGGATCTTTCTTCCTCATCATAAGCTTTGATGGTTATCTTTTTTCTAGTGTCAATTATTTGTTTCGAGAGACCTAGCCTCCTGATTAGATCTAGTATACAGATATTCAATCCTGCACCTCCATTTATCAATACATGTCTAACACAAGATTTATGAATAAGGACTTCAATATGGAGGGGTTGATTGTGTGGATTGGTCAATGACTTGTCATCCTCTTCAGAAAAGGAGAGGTAGTGTGGCACTGAGATGTGATTGACCATTGCTTGAAACTTGTCTATGTCAATATCTTTTGGAACATTAGCAGCATGTAGAGCTTGTTCTAGGATTTCCCTATGTACCGTGGATATCTTGAGCAACTCAAAGATGGAAATTTTGGTAGAGGTTCATTGCAATTGGTCTACCAAGTCATATTTTGCTTTGGGGATAGTGACCATGTGTCTTGCTGCTGGTTTAGGAATAGTTACAATAGGAACCTTGGATGTTGATGTTGATGTCAGTTTTGGAGGTCCTTTGATTGTAACCCGTGCTTGGCTCCATATTACAATATTTGAGTGGGATGAGACACCTTTAATTATGATCACATTGATGGATTTAGTTTTAATGTTAAGCATATTAATCACATTGTCATTTTTAGAATAGGTGTAGTTTACCTCATTACCCTTCCCTTTGGATGTTTCTCCTTGATTGTAATTAGGAAAGGGTTTGTTGAATGTTGTATGATCCTCATTGGTAGTATGTCCATCCAATTTGATCTTACCTCCTTCAATGAGGTCTTGGATGACATGTTTAAGTTTGAGACAATTATTTGTCTTGTGTCCCTTGTTTTTGTGGAAGACACAATAGGAGTTATCATCCCACCACCTGGGTTTGACCATTGGTTCCCATGGTTTAGAATCAGGAATTGTAAGAAATTTTTTATCCACCAATGTTTTCAAAATGGTCTCAAGAGTCTCCCCTAAAGGATTGAATGTTCTTTGGGGTTTTGAAGTCCATGTTCGTTCCTTGTTGTTATCATTGTTCACTTTGGGGACAGGAGGTGTGAGCTTAGCATCTTTTCTTGCTTGCATGCCATTGGATAGATTGAATGCCAGGGTTTAGGATTAATGTTAGAGGTGTCAACCACTCCATCATTAACAACATTCTTTTTTTATTTCCACCATTTAGGTTTGGAGTTGGAGTTGTTGCTTTTGTTGTCATTTTGAAGGGTGATTTCCCCTCTTTTAACCATGACTTCCTCAATATGGAGGGCATTTTTAATCATTCTATCGAAGCTAGGAGAGTCTTGCATTTGTAGAGCATATCTCAATTTAGGCACTAGATTGTTAATGAAGATTTCCATCTTCTCCATTTCAGGAATGACCCTTGAATATCGTGCAAAAATCTTCCTCCATCTTTGTAGGAAGTGTGTGAATGATTCTCCAGTTCATTGTTTGGTGTTACATAGGTCCATCATAGTTACGTCATGTTGGATGTTGTAGGAGTAATGTTGAATGAACCTTTGGATTAACTCCTCAAATGTCTTGACCTTAGGGTTTAGTTTCGAGAACCACTCCATGGCATTACCTCCTAGACTTCTTGGAAACAGTCACATGAGGTATGTAGGTTCGTGCATGTATTCGATGCTTAGAGCATAAAATTCCCTTACATGGTCATGGGGGTTAGTTTCTCTTGTGTACTTGTCATACTTTGGCCTTGCCACATTGGGAGGAAACAGGACCATAGTGATACTCTTATCAAAAGGAAATGGAAAAATGGCATCCAAACAGTATTTTGTTTTGGGTTTCTCCTTCTCTTGTTTGAGGTTTGTGAGCTCCGTTTACATCAAATTGAGCTGTTTGGTGAGAAGAGATATTGGGTTTGATACCTCCTTTTCCTTGAGATTTTCTACATTATAATCCTTGGGTAACTTAACACCTGAGGATGCTAGATGGAGGAAGTATTTTTCTTTATCGTCACCAATTATTCGTTCCAATAGCTTGTGGATCCTTTTACTTTGTTTGAGTTTTTTGTATTCATCTTCAGGGATCTCCTCTTCACTGTCTGATCCAAACAGATTATGTTCAAACTTAGGTCTTTCTTCCTCTTCTGTGCCTTCAAATTGTGCGTGTTTTCCATCATTATAACCCTCAAAATCCTTACTCCATTCATTAGTGTTGCTATCCATTTGAGGGGAATCTAGATCGAGAAGGGAACTGCAAGAAGTTTCTCCTTGAAAGTGTGGTGTTTTAGGAGGCACTTTCAATCCTTTTGTTGTGTACTGGTTGCATATTGTGTTAACCATGAAGTTTGTTTCTCAACTTTGTTAACATTTCCCAATAGTGCAAGTAAGGATTTCAGATCATTCAAGTGGGTGTTTCTAGGTAAAAGTAACTGTTTATTGTTGGTGGATACAAATGATTCCAGTGTTAGAGGGTTAGAATGCCCTGATAGTGAGATGTGAACCAATTTTTTGATAGAAAATGGGTAGACCACATGTATTGAATTGATTGTGAAAGACTGACTAAGCATGCAAGGTAGATGTTTCAAAAGTGTTTTGAAAATACAACAGGGAGACCAGAAGAGACAACAGGAACCAACTAAAGAGAAAAAAGGGTATCCTAATCAACTGAGACCTCCTAAGAAAAAATTCTACAAGTACCTACTATCCTGAATGCGAGCTCCTAGATGTGAGCCTCTGATGGTACTAGATGCGATCCTAGAATTTGGATGCGACTTCTTGCTAACCAAATGCGATCCTAAACACTGAATGCGACTTGAGAAATACATGATGCGATCTTATGATTTCTTTGTCAGTTTGGGTCAGTTTTGAAAAGTTCATTTTTGAAGTGTGTGAAGTTGCTTGTTTCCAGATTGCGTTAAGAGGTGTCATAGGGTGTGAAAAACACTTGTACTCCAGGGTTTGAAATTTGTTGATTGTTTTGAGGAGCTTATATTTTTAATGATCTTTTGAACATGTCAAACAGTTTTGCATTGTTAGGAGGGTAAAACAAACACTCATCTTTTCCTATTCTCTAGGTGGAGGATGAAAATCTTTTCTCATTGACTTAGGTACACACTTAAATGCTAATCAGAATACAACCATCACCAATCATGCAATGGCTCCAGTCATGATGCTGTATTAGCCAAATCCAAATGCAAGTGAGGGCACAATATGATGAGTGTCTTGGGGCAATTACTTTTTGCCTTGCACAAATATTATCACCCTTTCGGGGATGAATCAGGAGTTCTTTCAGTTGAAGTTATATATTATTGGGAAATCCGTTCAAAACTGTCCCCCATAGAATTTCATGAGGCAAAATTTAGGCGTATATCCTTATGAGTACCTGAATATATGTAGTCTTACAAGAAAGATTCAAGCGGCTTCGCTCTACATATACCCAGATATGTTCAAGGAATGATGTTGAAATTCCAAGAACAAAACTAGTTCCGTCTTCTGAGGCTTTAGCCAATGAGGAAGCAACTATTTATAGTGAGTTGGAAGGGTTTGCGTAAAACCTGTCCTCACTTGGGTCATTCCTGAGAGATTTTTTCCTCAACCGACAGGCCCTCTACTATTTAAATGTAAGTAACCAGGATTGGCGAGCTTTGGATGTCTAGAATCCTGATTCTTCCGAAGAAGAGAATACTCTCCTAATCTAAGCCATTTTCTCCGAAAACACTTAAAGCAAAGTTCATTCCTTCAAGCTATGTTGAGCTCGATTTAGTTGTTCCTATTTAAGAAAAATAGGATGCTTGAAAAGGAAAGTTTGCCTTGTTCAATTAACCACAAAATTTAGTGAGTTTCTTGTTCAATTACTAACCCAAAAAGAATTAAACGATTGAACTTGTTATTTAATCCCACATATTTAGTGCTTTGTTTTGTTCATTTACTATTCCCAAAAAGAATTAGGTGATGTGTTTGCTTGTTCATTTACCCCAAATTCTGTTCAATCCATAAACTGATGTATGAGTTTCTGATTTTTTGTAAAAGGAAAAGAGCATAATCCTCTAGTCAGTTTAGTGATAAATTGGAATATGTACTTTAAGTTTGAAAGCAAGTAAATAGAGGTCAAGATGGGGGGTTGGAAACCTGTAAAACCGAGTTAGTATGCATTTAGTTCAAATCCCATGAAAATCTCCAAAAACAATCTGCAAACACTTGTTAAGCTACAAAAATACCAAAAGCACAACTTGTCAAAATGTTAGGATTAGGCAAACGAAATGCACAAGCTTTTTAACCAGATGCGAGCCTAAAATCTTATGAAATGTGAGCTAGCATCCTGTATGCGAGCTTCTTTACCAAATGTGATCCCTTGCTGACCAGATGCATGCCTAAACCAAAAATGACTAGGAAATCTCGGATGCGAGCCTCGTTATCCGCAGTGCAAGGGTGTATCCCGGATGCAATCCTAAATGACTAAAAATGATCCTGTGACCGAATCCTGAGCATGAAAATTGGCAAAAAAGTGTTAGAAAATGAGGCCAAGTTGAAAATTGAGCCCCACAGTGGGCACCATAAATGTGTGTGTGTATTTGGGTACCTAATAAGAGAGACACAACACATCAATAAGTCATTGCATTAGTGCAAAAAAGTTAGATAAACTTACAAAACCCACTAATATCAACCTATTGCCTTCTAACTAGGAAGTGTAATTAGTAACATAATAACCCTTAGATTATGCTATAATCAGTGACATATACAACCTAGCATGAAGGATTTTAGTTTAAAAACAAGCTAAAAAGATGAGAAAGCATGCATCCTAGCTTTAAGAATGGAAATGAGAACAATGTAAAAGCATGAAATATGAAGTGAAATGTGATACTAAGATTAATCTAACAACATAAAAATGCATTTACAATCTAAGGTGAAGGCTTATTTTCTCTTAAAAAATGGCTTCTATTTATAGAAGAATGAGAGAGAGAGAGAGGGGAGACAAGGTGGAGTAATGAGTTGAGGGACTCATTAATGGAGGTGTAAGAACCATTAATGCCCAAGACATTAATAAGGCATGGAGGAGACATATGCTTAAGGCATCTTCATTAATAAGGCATTAATGAAAGCCTTAAAGAGGAAAGGGAAGGGTGTAAGAGGATGGCTTGAGAAGGTGGACTTTAAGGAATTCAAGCATGAGAAAGTGGACTTTCTCAAGTGGGTTGAGTTGCTAAGCATTCCTTAATGGAATGTGACAACATTAGGGGGTGGGTTAGGGTAGAATTAGGATTAGGATTAGATTAGCAAGGGTGAATGGGTTGAGAAGGGTTAGAACCCAGGGTAGAAGTGGATGAGATAGGTTAGGTTGGGGTTTAAGAGAATATTAATTAAATGAATTAAACTTATTTAATTCATTCAAAAATAGGAATTAATTATTTAAACAATTTAATTACTTTTTAATAATTAGGGGACTATAGCCATTTAAATTAAATAGGCTAGGGGAATGGGTTAATTGCAAGTGGGTAATTGATTTAGGGATTTATTTAATTCCGTTATAATTAAATACGATAGCCAGGTTTGAATTTGATTTGATTTAATTGGTTTGAATTGATTTAAATCCTATGGCTATAATAGTTAATATAATTCAGTGATAAAAATCACCTAGGACATTAAATTGATTTGAAGAATTATGCTAAGCAGTAATAGGGTCATTTGGACATAATCGAGGGTATGATCACACTTAGGGAAAATAGGGTCCATAGTTGGAATAGACCAAATTCAGGTGGTTACAATTGTCTCTCTAATAAGTGGTCTACTTGGTTGGATATTTGGACTAGAATCTCCTTTCACATATTTAACTAATCTATCTAACTCTTTAGGATTCATTTTCAAATATTTAGCTGGAGAGATGGTAATGGAAGTTGTTTTGCAAAATTCAAAAAAATAAAAGGCAGGAGTAGGAGCCATGTTACCTTTTTGCAAGATTCTAATCCCTGAACTTTTTGGAGCAGAAGAGGGCTCACCAGTTCCAACTTATTTATTCTTTGGAAAGGCATCAGATGTACTCGCGCCAGAAGTAAACTTTTGATTCTTCTAATTTCTAGTGAGGAATACACACAAAGGGTCTTGCAGAGTTTCCAGTGCATCTCTACCTCTATTAGAGTCAAAATCGTACTCTAGATAAAATGAGCTTGATTGTCCTATTTCAGAAGAAGCTTTTTCTTCTTTGTATTCTTTAATCCCAATAGTATCTTTAGTTGAATTTAGCTGGAGACATATGAGCCAGTCTGGACAAGTTTCCCCATCGTGGTCAGTTGTCAAATGGAAGGAACACATGGTTTCCTTAGGTGCTTGTTCAATTTGCAACCTAGGTTGTGAGCCTGTTAAGAGTGGAACCTTATTGGGGCCTGACCAAACTATTTCCAGTTCACATCTTGATAAGGGGATTGATACAGGGAACTTGAATTGTTTTGTTGTCTTTTGAGCATCACCATATCATTCATTAACCTTTGCAATAAAGGATCAATTGTAGCTGATGAGGAAGAACCTGCGGACTAAACTTCTCTTTTCCATTTTCCCGCTGTAATGAATGTATCCTCAAGTTCAATGGCTTGTCTTTGTGCAGAATTTAAATTGGCTGCTTTGTCCTTCAATAGGTGGAAGCTTATATCAGGAGGTACTACATTGAGAAAGAATATTTTCTTATTTTCATTGCTAGGGGTGGAGTTGGCAGGAATCCTTTGCAAAATCCTGTTAAACTTAGCCACAAATTCTCGCATAGGTTCATGCATCTCTTTCTTTAGTTGGATCAATTGAAGCAATAGTGAGATCTCATTTTCATATCATCCCAGCTTGTAATAGAGACATGGGGTAAATGGTTGAACCAATCCGCTGCCATGTCAGTCAAAGTTCTGACAAAAATCCTTACAACAACCTCTTGAGTGGGGACACTGAGAATACTACATGCCATATGGAAAGCACTCAAATGATCACTGGTTGTCATTTTTCTATCTCCATTAAACTTAGGCAAAACTTGATTAGCTCCTTTCGGAAGGGCAGCGGGTGCATTGGCTCCTAAGTTCAAAGGGCCTATATTTTGGCCCCAAGGCTGATTAGCGGCCATGAATAAAGGTTGGAAGTTTAAAGGTTGGGTATTTATAACTGAGGGTATTATAGTGCCTGGTGGGATAATGGCTTGAACAAGTGCTGATATGATGGGCCTACTAGGAGGTGAAGGGGGTCTACTTGAGGTTTTAGTCCTTCTTTTCTTTGGGGTATTAAAGTCAGGGAAAAAGCTCAAATTCTTCAGAGTTTCAAAATCTGTATCTATTAAACCTTTGTTTCGATCACCTCTTGTGTATCTTTTCTCTGCCAGCTTTGCCTATCAAGATCCTGTCTAACTTTTTTTTAAGGACCTTGTGCCGCTCTATCCACAACCACGGCCTCCCGAGTGATGGGAAGTCCCCTCAAACACTCCCTAATTTATTTTTATTCTTCAATGACAAGTCAAACTTGCTGGTACTATTGATTTCTCTCCTTCAACTTCCATGCCAAGGAATTAAGATCTGCTATTATATCTTCTTGGGTATCTAAGAAAAACAAATCAGGTTGCGACACCAGGGGAAATTCTTCCTGCCTAGGAATCACAACAGTCGGCAACACCATATTTTATTCATTCACCAAAAAAGCAACTACTTATTATCTTTCTAATAGCGCACTCCCTAGTAGAGTCACCAAAAATCTGTTGGTGAACAGATTTGTCTCTGTGTTAATTTCAAATTATACTAACTCTATGCCTCTTGGGAAACAAGCTATCCTACAACAGTTGGGAAAGCATGAGATGATTGTTTCCCTCTGAATTGTTTGAGGTACAACTCCCTATCAAAAATATCTATTGAAAGTCTAAAATTAAAACCAACGACTGTAATTTTAACCTGAAAGCACATAAGGATCACTCAGATACTCTTTAGTATTGAGGTAAAATCAGATAAAAAGAATAAACAACATCAACAATGAAAGGCACAACTTCTTTGATTTAGAAAAAAATAATCTTGAATTGGAATAAAGAAGGGAATTGTTTAGAGAGATAGATAAATTCCATACATTTACTACAAACCAATAATGAGAGATATACCAATTCACAAATAAATTGATATGTCATAAATCTAAATTCACAGATTTAAATTTAACATGCATCCAAATAACATGATCACACAGAACTAAGTCTAAGATTAATCCGATCCAAAAATATCCTATTCAATTCCCATAGAAAATATGTAAAATCTTAACAAAATTAGAAAATGTCGATCTAAGTCTAACAGATTCCAAAATTTCATCCTCTTTTTTTAGTATCATGTCCCTTAAAACTTGGCCTCTCAACCTAACCAAAAAGAAATGACTTTAGACCAGAAAAATAGATAGAGTAAAATTTTTTTGACAACAGTTAAAACATAAACAAAATGCCCCAAACATAGGCATGAAAATTGTCATGTGATCATGTGTCTTCAGTTATCATTTCTAGACATGGCTCCTTGGACCAGCTTCCAGCTCTGGAAAGTACTCACTAGCTCCTGGATCGGGTCAGAGTGGAGACTCTTCACACCATTCAGCTTCACATGACATGCGCTCTTTTCCCATTTGAAGTTTCAAACCTTTTCTAACTATCTAGGTAACTGCCCCCAATTTAGGTATAGCATGGACTCTACATTAGCAACCCTGGTGAAGTCCTCGACTATAATCTCCTCTTTTTCATTAATATCATTCATTGCATCTCTGAAACTTTTGGTCATAGCTTCTGCATCTATATTCCCTTTGGTGAACTGAAGTATGCCTGATGGGTTCACAACTTTAAAGTCTTTCATTGCATTAGTATGCATTTCTTTGACCTCTTTCACTATGGCACGCAAGCTCGAGATCACCACTTTAAATAGGCCACTTTTCCAATTCATATTTTTCTTGAGAATGAAGAGCATACATGCATCTATCAGTTTCATAGGATTCTCTGCCAGGAACTTCTCAACCCCATATCCTTCTATCTCAATAATCTAGGACATAACAGCGGCACACTTTTTCTCATCCGATTCCCAAGTTGGTATCAAGGTATTGATCTCTCCAATCAAAGCTTCTCCATCTGTAAAAGCTACTACAAACTCCTGAATGAAGTTATTTCCTTCTAAAATGATGCCACTGACCCAGTTTCTCATAGTCGTCATCAAATTTCTACCTTGATGCATTTTCTTCAACATTTGTTTGTTATCTACAGAGTTAGGGTCAAAATCTTGCAGAGATTGGGCTAGAGGCAGGGCTCCAACCTCGTTGAGTGAACTAAGGAACTCGGCCATCATTATCATGAGCTGTTTGAAATCCCACTTCTCCTTGCCATCCTTTTGTGATTGACCAAGCATATGGTCTACTGAGAACTTGAAAAGATGATCCTGATTATCTCTGTTTAGTACCCCAAATTCCATTTTTGTAATTTCAAAATCTTTAGCTATAGGTTTAAGAATACCCTCTTTTTGTTTGATAGTAGCTATTTCAATGATCACTTTGCCTGTTACGGGGTCTGTAATTAACCTTGCATTGTTCTTTGCTTTCTTCATCTTTGGGGTACGAGCAACATATTTGGTAACAATATCTTTAATTGGTAAAGAAATAGGCTTGAAATTGTGTTTCTTGCTTACCGATTCAGTTAGCCAAGGAGGAACTGAATTATGAACCATCTTGTTTTCAAGATTCTTGGCGGGAGTCACTTCTTCTTGCTGAACCTCAGACTTGTTCATCATTGCATCTTGAACCTATTTGTTCTATTCTAGTGAAAGAGAGATGTCATCATCATTGACATCAATGTCAACAAAGCTGGAGTCAGGAGAAGCCATCCGAGACTGACTTTCAGCCCTCGTTCTAGATCTTGTTTGGGGTACAGTTGGATGTCCGTTGGGCGCAAATATTTTCTTATTTGAAGGAAAATTACCTGCATAAGGAGTCAGAGAAGAAATGTTAGAGGGATCAGGCTGGACCTCAAGTGAGATTGATTTGACATTAGTTTCTTTAGGAGAGGTGATCTTCTTCTTATTTGATTTCCTTCTTTTTAGCCAATCATCCGTGCAGGCCAGAATGAACCTAGCTCTTAGCTTGATGTTTTCTTCTTTGTTCCTCATCCAATCTACCTTTGACAGAAATTCTACACTAGGTTTAGTAAAACTAGGTTCAATTACTTTTGACCCATCTTCAATCACATCAGATATCTCAAGTTTTAGCTGCAGACTTCTAGTTTGAGGTATCAACAACCTGCAATGGTCTCTTATTTGAATTGCCCCTTCACTTCCTAAATCCTCCCATAAATATTCTAAGTGCGGGGTCGGGTCCATCTGATGTTTCAAATTGAATGCCTTCATGGAAAACCCTTTATTGTCAAATCCCCTTCTTGACTCATAAAACTGCATGTGAAAGCCAACCAAATTGCTACCTATTACTTATGCATCTATCATACTCTTGCATACCAGATTTCCAAGTCTGATTGGAAACATTGTATCCCACTTATCTTCTGGCAGACTATTCTTTATTACTATGAACATTTGTCTACATATTTTTGCTAAGATTAAATAGTCAAAGTAGAACCTGGGCAATCTGAGAGGTTCTTCATCAAAACTGCCGACTCTTAGATAGGTGAAATGAGAAAATTAGATATAGAAACTCCCGAAACTTTGAGCCAACTTTTGGGCCTCTGGAGAAATTCTCTGAATTGGGGTTCCGGCTAACTGGTTACACAATCTCTCCAGAAAGATGTCATGAACCCTCCTATACTCTTCTAAGACTCTGTCCTTCCTCAGTAGAGGGAAATACTAAAAAATGGTTATGTCTCTAGTCCATGGTTCATGAGGAATTCCAATAAGATCCTGGGTACATGCGAGGCAATAGGTCAAATAGGAGGACATATAGAACTCTTTTCGCATAGCTTGTGCCTGTTTGAGCTTATCTTTGAGTGAGCTCATGATTATTTCAGCCTAGTCCATATTCTATTTTCCTTCTAACACAATTTCGATGAAATGATACATCCAATCTTCAAAGAGAAGTACTTGTTCTGAACCTCTTATTCTGTGCAATAAAACCATGATATTATGGATGTGGGTCTTCATATGATCCTTGTTTAGAACCTTGGGTAGTTTGGAACCACCTCTGTAATTTGATACAGTCCACTTCCGGGCTATGTTACTAAGCTTCTTATCACTCCTTTCCTGGAATTGTGCTAGCGACTAAGTGGGAGTAAAACTAGCAAAAGTTTCATATGGAATTTTGAAGACGGACATTATCATTTCTCGGTTTATGGTTAAAATACTCTCACCCTCATTATTCAACACACCCTTAGACTTGATGTCATAACAATATATGCATTGTTGAATAAGCTCTAGACATATCACAGCTGGAGGAAAAGAAACAGCTTGGAGTAAACCACTGGACAAAAACTCTACAGTATACTCCTCTTCCACTGAATCTTTCAACACTTCAACTAGTTTTTCTACCTCGACTCCCAACAAATCTATGTTTGTAATAATTGGGGTTTTATGGACTAGGCTTGTAGTGTTTCCAAAGAAATGCATGCTAGACCTCATCTCTTTCTATTTCTATTGAAGTAAATAAAGACTGCAATTGTTTGTGAAAAGCGGATAACTAGGCATAAAACAGTGAAGCAAATGGAGGGCTTATTGGGCGTTACCTGCTTTCTATTGAGATGAAAAACCCACACTTCTATCCTCTATAGCTGAGACTCCACAACTTAGCATTTGGAATAAATGAGCTGAGGAAAGAGAATTTAAAGAAACTCACCGTGCGAGGAAAATCAGCCGAGGCATGAAAATTAAATGTCGTGCGTAAGCCAGAATGAGTTGAAGCCGTTGATATGACTTTTAACCATTACTTCACTTAATTGAGCCCTCTTTAATCATTATTTCCATATTAAATTCTATCCCTTTATTCATGCCGAAAAAACATCTGCCTTAACCCGCATTGCCAACTAACTCTTCCCACATGGCTGACCACTTGTCCAAATTGCCGTACCATTATTTCGATAGATACACTCTGACATGTTATGTCATCCATCAATTCAGATGTCACATCACCTTTGCGCTTTATTGAATCCTTCATTGAACTACTTTGAACTACTTTTAACTAAGGTTCAAAGAGGTTTGATGACATGTCCAGGGTCCCACCTGCAATCACTGAAAGTAGGTCAAAAAAATTTGATTGAACTACTTTGAACTACTTTGATCCTAGGTTCAAAGTGGTTCATGGAGGAAAAATTTATACCAACACTTGACTGAGAGAACCAGTTCTCATGAGATGAGTTCATGACACCTTTAAAGAATAAGTTCGGAGGGAAAACTATCATTTCAAAGCTTTTTTAACATGGACTTCTTCTTCCCAAAAAGGGGGGAGGGAACTCAGGTAAGACTTCAAGGAAAAAATCAAAGTGTAAAACTTCTTTGATCATGGTGACTCAAATAGGACCTATCACAAGTATAACAATCAAGGGTACCCAATTTTATTAGAGTCATAAGCCTCCTTATAATGTTGATATGTTTGTACCATGGGTTCAAGATACTATTGCCTTGCTAACATTTTTCTTCAGATTAGAAAATAACAGGGAAGTTGGTGAAAGCCTTCTTGAAATGATATATAATATCCATTGTGCTAAGCAACTAGTTAGATATAATTTTGTTGAGCATGTTGTTAAATCCATGCACAAACGATTTCTAATGAATATAAGAGGTTCCTCTAAGACATTTCGTTTCACAGCCTACTTGTGCTATCTTCTTCTTACAAATACTGTGTAATGTTTGAGACCAACAAGATTGAGATTTAGGTGTATAAGAATGATGAGAAGAGAATAGTGAGTCCAATATATGAACATACCCCTAAGATATGTATGCATGAAGACAAAAGGAGCTACACCCATTTTTTAGACTTCTTTTTGGCACTAATGTATCATAAAATTATACGCACTCCAGTGCCTAAATTTCCTATATCTTTTAGAGATTGCATTCAACTCCGACCTCAAATACAATTGGATAAATAGTTCCTCATGGAAGAATATACCATGTTAAGGTTTTATGGATCAAGAGTGCAACCCCACAAAATTCCAATACATGAGATAGAGAGGGTTTTTGCATTGGAATATGTAAAGAAGACAGAGAGTATAGATGAACTCTTTCATGGTCAGAAAAAGAAGATCATATTTCATTCGTTACCTTTCTTGTTTGGAGGGCTCACATTTGAGAGAAAATCATTCAGTGTGGCACATGGACTTTTGATTTTTTTGTTTTGATGTTTTTAATTACTGGCAATATGATCCAAAAAACATCATTGAAGCAAGGATTGTGGCAAATAAGAACTCTACAAGTAGAATTCAACATGAAAGTAAACCATTGCTAGAAATGTTGAAAAAAAGGATTCTTGGGATGAGGTCAAAAAAGTGATGGAGGAAATTTATGTTAACAAAAGTATTTCTCTAGAACAATTGTCAGCACAAATTATGGCATCACACCAACAAAGAACAAAAAAGAAGTGCATCAAGGTAAGAATTTTTTTAAGAAAGAGATGAATTTCCATCTACTAAGAATACTATGTCATTATCTCTATATAAAGCTTGTTGTGAATGTAAACTAGACTCGAAACAAAATCACTGATTTTTAGACTATGACGAAGAATCTAGCTGAATCAAATACTAGTGTAGATTTTGAAGATATCCCAGAGGAAACCAAGTTTATCCAATTGTGGAATAAAGAGAATCCCATTGAAGAATATACTAATAGTAATATTGATGGTGACGAGGAAATACCCTCAGGTCCCACTCCAAGAACTGCTAGAGACTGCAAATTTTTTTATTTTGAGTGAGCTCCCAAAACAAACATATACTAAAGGGGAAGCCAAACTAGAAAAAATGGGTTTTGAAGGAAGTGGTTTGGGGCTTAAAGGACAAGGCCCTTGGAAACTAATATTGGAAAAATTTCCAATAAAACCTAATTAATAACCAAACATTGGAGTTTAATCAAAAAGGAAATGTATTACTATTACACATGTATCTCATTTTTGTTAGAGTTTCAAATCTAGATTATCCGGACACTCAGATGTAATCACAACCAGAATATGGTATTGGTGGTGAATCAAGTGCTATTTCCACTAGTCAAAATCTCTAACTTAATTAGCTTCACCATACTATCATCAACCATATCTTTGATAAATGATACTAAACATCAGTGTGTTTAGTTCTGGCATGAAAAGTTGGATTCTTAGCTAGGAAAATCAAACTTTGACTATCACAATAACTATTAGAATAACTGAGAGGGGGGGGGGGGGGGGGGGANGGGGGGGTGAATCAGTTAGGATCAGTGCCCTCACAAAATTATCCTATAGTCCCAAATTCCTCCAAATGTATAACATAACAAATTCAATCATATAAAACTCAACTCGGTAAAAATGTATTCTGTAAACTTAAACATTCATCAATAGTATTTACCAAGTGTTAGTAAATTAATACTGTGATTAACAATCTAGGTCAATAAAATAAAGTGCAAAGTAAAATAACTATCCACAACATTCATACACATTGACACATATATTTTTAACTTGGTAACCCAGTTAAGGGAAAAACCACTTAGGACCGGTAACCCAAAATATTTTCACTCTTCTGAAGTGAGCTCAGTGAGGAGCCAACCCTGTTAAAGGTTACAATACACACTGTTAAATGTGACATTGTTAGAGGATTTAAAACTAAGAGTTCTCTCTTGACCAGGAATTCACTATGGGGTCAACAAGAAAACAATCAACATTCTCTGAATGTTATAATAAGGATTCACCATCCCACTCTGTTAAGAGATTTATCTATAACAATGGTTAAACTAATGGAGTAATGATCTGATTCAAATGCAACTCTGATTTGTAGATATTCAGATCTATTTAAAGTACATAATACCTCTGATCAATTTTTTCACTTTAGTTCACATCATACTTTTTATTCTTGGTAATCCTCTTTCCTCTATTTTCTTAGTGATATCTGCAGAAATATCTGGTTTTGTCTTTAACCAGTTTGATCAGTCATGCATCCAATTCGCATTTATGCTTCAGCATCTATCAACACTTGCGCAATTCAGAAATGAATCTCTTGTCTCTTAGATAGACATCATGTATCATTTAATTTTCATCCTTCAATTCTTGCTGCTTAATCTCCATCATTTATTTTCTCGCTTGATCCTTCCTCGGCAGTTGTGTTAAAAACACGTTTCAATCTCTATCATCCTATCTTCCTTGAATTTTCATAACCATTTGATCAAATAAAAAACTTTATCTTTTACCGCAAAATCATTAATTTCTAGATCAGCATCTAGTTCATCCTCAATTAGAATTGATTTCTTGGTCTTAGTATTAACCATGTTGTGTTGGCAATCCCTTACTCAGTTATCATTGTTGCTTGGTATACACTGCATTTTACTCAGTTATTACTGTCACTTGGTGTATACATTACACTTCATTTTTACTGACCACATAAACATTATTTATTCTAGATCTTCAATACATAACAAATGTTTTCCACCATAATAACACTTAAATAAGTTGACATCAAAGACAATACATTAACTAATAATGTTTATCATCACTTCTGCAACTTGGTTAAATATCAACAAATGACTTCAAACATATAATCAGTTGTAGTTCATCAATAACTGTTACTACTCTTTTTTTAATTCCAAAAATTGAACACAGTATCCTAAGCCAAATGGATTCCATACGAGCATGATTAGCTTCCATACACTCTACTTTAGTAGTGGAAAAAGCAACCACAACCTTTCACTTACTCATCCAAATGATTGCACCACCAAATAATGTAAACACATAAGCATCGATGGATCTTTTGTTATCAATATCACCTGCCCAATGTGAATCCACATAACTTGGAATATCAAGGGAAATTTTTTCTCCTATCATATTACCATGATAAAAAAAAACACCAATTTACCCTTAAATAGCTGAAGACTCTTTTACCAACGTCCTAATGAACTCTACTGGGATTATATATATATATTTGGAAAGAACTCCCACTACTTGGGCAAGGTCTAGTCTTGTACAAACCACAACATACATTAAAATTCCAACTGCACTCTAGTGAGGTACTCTACTCATGTCTTCCATCTCTTATGGAGGTGTAGGCTAATCTGAAATAGACAATTTCATTCCAACTGTAAAAGGAACACATAACGGTCTACAACCTTGTATGTTGAACCTCTATAAAACCAAATTCACATAGTTACCCTGGCCTAGCCATAACTTTCTATTCACTCTATCTCTTCTAATTTCTATCCCAAGAATGTATTTAGGTACACCAAGTTTTTTTTTTTCAAATTTAGCAACAATATGAGACTTAAGTTCTATAATAATAACTTTTTCTTTAACAATGAACAAAATATCATCAACATATAATGCAATGCATAGGAAATGACCACCAATAGATTTATAATAAACACAATAATTTGATTTAGAATATTCAAATCCAAAAATCAACACATGTGTATCAAACTTTTGGTACAACATTGTAGGACTCTATTTGAGGCCATACAAAGATTTATTCAATTTGAAAACCAAATTACTTTTACCTTTTACCACATAGTGCTTTGGCTATGTCATGTCAATATCTTCCTCCAAATCACCATGAAGGAAAGAATTTTTCACATCTATTTTCTCAATGTCTAAATCATAGAAAATATTAATTAAAAAAAAATCTAATGGATTTCATTTTTGCAACAATAGAGAATATCTCACCATAATCAACAAGCTCAACTTGAAAGTAGCCTTTGGCAACCAACCTTGCTTTGCATTTCTCAATACTTCCATCTGAACCAATCTTTTTCTTGAACACCTATCTACAACCAACAAGTTTTTTTCCTTCAAGAAATTGTACAAGATCCCATGTATCATTCTTTTTCACAGCTTCAATTTCTTAATCCATAGAAATCTTCTTAGATTATTCATCATTCATACTTAGTGCCTCTTCTAAAGATACACACTCATCAACACTAGTATTAAAAGAAAAAATACATCCCCAGTCATCAGGAGAATACCTTTCAGGTGGTTGTATTTTCCTTCTAGATCTTTGAACAAGCTGAGTTGGAGGTTCTTCCTCTTCTTCTGAAGATTTAGATCTATACAAGCTCTCCTCAACTTCTTGTCTATCTAGGGGACTCGATTCAAATTTCTTAGTTGTATAAGGTAGTTTAATCACATCTTCCTTTTTAGTTTATGCAGGTTACATGTAACAAAAGAAGGCTTAGGTTCTCTAAACATAACACTACTACTATGTATTACCTTTTGTGAAATAAGGTCCCAAAACTTGTATGCATATACATTTACCAACCTTGTTCTCAAACTTTGTTCGCTTCTCATTTATTACATATGCATATGCTTCATAAACAAAAATTCTAAGATGTAACAATGAAGAATTATGATCTAACCATGCTTTCATAGGAATTTTATCGACAAGAACTAATATAGAAGACCTATTAATCAAGTAGAAAGAAGTGGCAATGGCTTTAGCCCAATAAATTCATTTTAGGCCAACATATCTTAGCATACTCCTAGCCTTCTTCATCAATGTCCTATTCATGCCATCTGCAACTCTTGATGAAAAAACTTTGGATGCTGATAGGGGGTGAATCAACATAAAAAAATACTAACTAATAATCATAGTAACCACCACATAAAATAGTGTGCAATAAATAACATAACTAGAAACACAAGAACACAAAGATTTATAGGTGGAAAACCCAAACTAGGAAAAACCATGATGAGCACTTTCCTATAGAGAAAATTCAATGAAGTATATAATCTGATTACAAAAGATTAGGATCTCAATGCCCATACTACAATGAATATTGATAAAGAAGAAGGCTCACTGCCTTACAATACAAACCTGAGCTCACTGCTCCAGACTTGCATATAGAGGCTCACTGCTAAAGTAGTAAGATAGAGTAATAAACTCAAGTACCCAAGAATCACTATCTCAAATTAATTATCATTGTTTGAATAATATATAAATATATTATCCTACTAATGTAGTTGATTTTCATAATACTGTTCACACTAGCAGCAAATTCATTACTGTTGTTTCTTCTCTTCCACTATCACTAAAATATGCTCTATCTATTGTTGAAATGGTTCACACACTTCACTTTCTTCACACCTTACTTTCCTTTTGTCAAGGTACCAACAATAATTATATACAAAATTGATCATTGGAGATTAAGATAAGGTCAGCCAAACCAAAAAGGATATTATAAATGAGTTCCATGTCGACCAAGGCATAAACAAAATATAAACAAGATCAATATCAGAGGAACCAAAGGGATAAGTGATAAATATTAAATACATAGGTGTCATATAGAGTGAACCCATCCAGATAAGATATAAGTATTAAGTATGAGATTCAAACCTAAATCTAATATTTCAACAATCAATAAATATAGCACGCAGATCTAAGATTGAAAGAATGATCTATCCCAGGAGAAAGAAAAAGAGAGAACACACTAAACATGTCCCAATTCTAGTCTGCAATAAGAGAAACACAATAGAAAGATAAATCAAACATGTAGAATAAAACTACCAAATGCGAACTGTAACTAGACTTCTACATGCCGTATTGGTGTTAATTGGAAAGGCTAGGTACTGGGTGGGGGGGGGGGGGGGGGGGGTGAATCAGTATTAATAAACTTATACCTCTTTTCCACTTGATTGAAATTTAAACCATTAAACATCAACCAATAATAATATTAACTGATAGTGTCCACAATTTTACCGATATGTTGTAGTTTAAAATAATAAAGTAAATAATAGTAACACATAATCAGATCCACACACCCATAACACACAGATTTTTGGCCTCGCAAAAACCCTTGGCCAAAGGAAAAAATTGTGGTGGGGATGGTACCCACAACTCTTCACTGCAGAATTTTTTTTTCTGGTTAAGGCTTACAATATGTCACCTTCCAAGTGACTCACCCAATTAGGAGTCACTGATACATTTTTAAGTGTATATGCAGTCCTATTAAGACTACTCTGCTAAGAGATTTAATCCCACCTAAACAATTTTCACCCTATTAAAAGATTTTCCAAAAGCTCACACAAAAATGAGCTTAGCAGTCCTGTTAGAGACTACCTAGTTAAGGGATTTATGATACCTTGTAGAAACTGTTAGGATTATACACAAGATAGTAATGACCTATATACACTTCCTTCCAAATCTTGTCAGATCCCTTATGCTCTAAATCTCTGTTCTCAATTCTTCCTTGCTTTTGATTCACTTCTCTACTCAATTCATCCTCGTAACTTCTCCTCTTCAAAAAATTCTTCATAATTTATTCCTTAAGCTTTTATCTTTAAATATCCTTAACTTGTCCTTTCTTCCTAAAATTTGATCTTAGGGTTAATCAAAAAATCAATCTTGATCAATCCATAAATCATTTTCCTATTCTTCCTCTTGTCGGCTGCTGTGTGATTTTCCTTACTACCGATAGTAGTTAGCTTCCGATTGTTGACCTCCTTATTATGATTAATCTTCCTTCTTTCTGATAGTAATTATGATAGCTATTAATTTTCTATTTGACATAAACGACAAAACTTATCATAATGCCAATGATTTCCAACAACCTTTCCCTTTGGCATTGATGGAATTTTTTTTTCATATGTCATATGTCATGTATACGCCGATATACTCTATATATGCTGAAATACTTCCCCTTAGATATATCATTATATTTTTTTTCCTCTTCTGTTCTTTATACTTCCCATTTTGTTCTTTACACTTCCCCTTTGTTTTCTTTATAGTTCCCCTTTTTTGGCACTCAATACCAAATGATATTTCCAATTTGCATATTCTTATATTTTATCCATGATGAACTTATACCTGTGTCCTGTGTTCTTCAAAATTGTATACCATGATTCCTTTAGTGATTTCAATCCTATCATATGTCTATTTAAGTTTGATGAAAGTGCTTCAAGACTGTCCACGACACTTAACTCTGGTGTTTGCACAATTTTCTCCTCTATTGTAATATTATCCTTAATAATATCTATATGTGGTGTTATTATACCTTTTAATTCTGGTATCCTCATATGTTGGATTTCTCTCTCTGTTGTTATCTCTTTCTCAATTGAAATAATCTCCCTCATCTTCGCTGAATGGTCCATAAATTTTTTTGTAGGTTGGAGATTGCTGATATGTTGTGCTAGCTCATAATGATTTCCTTTAATGTTATTGTCAATATCTGCTGTAAAATTTGCAAAATTACACAATCTTGTGTACATTGATGTATCTTTCTTCAAAATTTCCTTTAAATTTTCAATAACTTCTAATAATTCAACTTTCAAAACTGTAATCTTGGTTAAAAATTGTTGTACAATGTTGTCTTCCAATTTCTTCGTTGCATTACTGGTTATTATTTTCTCCAGATCTTTTCCTAATTGATTGATTGATTTCATCAACATAAGCTTTCAATTGGTAAACTAATGACTCTTCTTCATCCACAGTAACATCTGGCATAAGATCTTCAAATATATCTAATGTTCTAATCAATACTCTCTTCTTCTATTTTTTTATTTTTCCTTATCCAATTTGGCCTTCTTGTCCAAAACTCTTGCATATTCCTCTTTATCCTTATTCTTCTTCAATTTCCTAGGATCCTGTTTGAGTATCTCAAACTCAGGGTCGTCATCATCATCATCATCATCATCATCATCATCATCATCATCATCATCATCATCATCATCATCATCATCATCATCATCATCATCATCATCATCATCTTCTTCTTCTTCTTCTTCTTCTTCTTATTTTCTTCTAATGCTCTCTTCCTTTTACCTTTTGCATCTTTCTACTCCTTTTCATCTTTTTCTTTATCATCATCTTCTCCATCTTTATTTTATTGATCCTTCTTTTGTTCTGATTCATCTTTATTTTCTTCCTAGATGTTTTTCACTGGTGTCTAGTTACTTATCTCCAATATATGTTGTATATTGTTTCTTCTTGGTGCTTGTTTCCCTCTTGGTATCTGTTTTCTCCATGTTAGTAGGTGAATGTTGCTGCTTAGCTGATATAGGGTTTTTCTTATGTAAGACTTCATCTTGCTTATTCATTTCCTATAATATTTCTATTGTACTCTATAATACTGGGTCTGGTATATTTCCTTGTTGTGCTACCCGTATAGTGATTTGTTCATGAAGCTATTGGTCCTCTGTGGTCTTCTCTGTTGTAACTTTATCATCTTCTCTTCCAATAGATACTTGTGCTAAATCTTCCTATTTCTCAACTGACTTCTCTAATTCTTCAGTAATGTCTTCAATAATAAAAGCATTTTTTGTTGCTGACGTATCGGTTGCATTAGGTGCATTATCGATAAGCTCACTTATAGTAAATGTTGAAGACATATTTTCCCTTAGTATGAAAGGAAAATAGTTTTGAAGTCATTGGTAACACCAACACCAAAAGACAAGTTCACAAGGGAACTCGATGACACAGTTCACTAGTGCAAACTGACAGAGTAACCCGATAGTGCAACCCGACAAGAAGTTTATAGTGTAATCTAATAGAAAAGATAATAGAGGAACCTGACAGACTACAGAGAAACCCAAGAACCTATCTACTAAGAGATAGTTAGAATTTTGAGAAATGTGGATCTGACTTCCATGTCAGATAAAATACTTGTGATTTATATTTATCTTTTTGATTAGCTTTAAATCCATTTCTTGAGGGACAAGCAATGTAATTGTAATTGTTTTAATCATAGATTTATCATTGTAATACATGAAACTAATTTTAGGTCAAAATAATTGTATAAATAGATATGCAATCAATTAGAACATGTGTGTGATGATGATTGTAGCTGAGAAGCACATCTATGGATCAGACTGAGAGTTTTATGCAAAAGAACAACCAAAGATGAAATCAGTTATCAAGAACAATAACCAAGGCTACTGAGAAGAAGAGGTATTGATCAATCACTATAGGTGATAAATATACATGTAATCTTTATTGGATCTGTAATCAGCTATTCTAGATTGCATATACTCAGTTCAATGAATATATTTGACCACATTCTAACAAGTGTGGCAAATAGAATAAATTCTTGAGAAAGGTGGATTTAACAATCCTTTGTAAATCTCTTAATCGAGTGCACATTAAACAATGTTACTAAAGATCTTAACATAGTAGACCTTAACCAGACTCCACATGATACTCCTAATAGGGTAGATCATCAAAAGTGATCAAAATTGTAAGCCTTAACCAGCTCCTTCCATTCTGTAGATAGTGAAGTTTTGTGGGTTTCATCCCCACCACAGTTTTTACCTTCTAACAGGGGTTTTCTGCGTTACCAAATCTTGTGTCATGTATCAATACATTTCATGAATGTTTCTATGAATGTTTACATGCTAATTGAGTTTATGAGTTGATATTACTTGCATAAGATAAGAGCAACACATATGGTTGGTAATACAATTGATTACTAAAAGGATTAAAGTTAAGTGTTAAAAATTTTAAGGGTACTGATTCACCCCTCCCTTCTTAGTACACACCATTCTATTATTTCCAACAATTGGTATCAGAGCTAGATCTCTTGTTTGGAAAATTTTAAAGACTTAAGAGAAAAGATCATACAATGGAAAGGTACAAGCTAGACAAGAGTATTGAGAATCAGAAGTTAGAGATACAGATCTTCTATGAGCAATATAAAGAAGCTACAATCAAGATGAGATAACTACTAGATGAAAGAAAGGTAATGGCATCTCACTATAATGAAATAGACTGCCATGAAGAGGAGATACCAGATCTATTTGAGTCATCAAAATCTATATCTAGCAAAGCATCAAACACATCTAAAGAAAGCATCACAAGTCTGAATGAAATCAATCAACATCTGGCTGGACAAGTGATATCACTACAAATCGGTCAAGAGACACAGATGGTAAGGATTATTGATGTTATGAATAATGCTAGACAAGATGAGCAAGAAAGAACACTAGATATTAATGACAGGAGGAAGGTCACTAAAAAGCTACAAGAAAAGGAGTCAGGAATACAAAGACTTACTGAACATCATCATGATATTACCAATCAGATTATTCTTACAAGTCAAAAGGCAAACCGAATGAACATAGAACTGAATGGAAAGCTGGAAGCTATTGGTGATCTAAGAGAAGAAAATGAAAGAATGAAGCATGAAGTAAGAATTTAGAAACAACACAATGACATGATCAAGAGAGCTAGGGAAAGCACCAAAATGATGAATAATTTTCTGGATGGACAAAGAAGAGTCAACAACAATATCAGACTAAGGTATACTAAGAATGAAGAATTACCATACCAAGCTGATCCAAAGAATGTCTACATAAATCCAAGACAAAGAAGGCAATCATGCAATCACTGTGGAAAATTAGGCCACACATTAAATGTGTATAGGAGCAAAATAAAAGGTATTCCTAAATCCACATCTTCATTCATAGGAAATTGTTATAAATGTAACAAGAAAGGACATAAAGAATATGAATGTAAATATGAGGTGAAACAACCACAGAAGGAAACCTACATGGAAAAATATTGTCCTACTTTCAAAATGCATGGGCACACATCCCTTGAATGCATGAAGAAATAAAGCAAGCATGGAAGCCTAAAGAAAATGAAACTTCTTATCAACTGAAAGTGTCGGTAACTCATGTGTTTAGGATTAAAATACATGGACAAGCTGCATAGAATGTGTAAGATATGGTCACAGAGCTGAAAACTGCATGAGAAAATGGATGAGAAAGTGTAGGAGCTGGAATAACCCTAGAATGACATGTTTACACTGTCATAAAGTTGGTCATCTAAGAAAGGAATGCAGAGACCAAGTGAAAAAGATAAGCACCTTTGCCAATGGAAATACCATTGAAGACATTAAAAAGATAAGAAACAAAATGTGGAGGAAAGCTACAAACATTGATGATGCTAGACCAAGCAATGCAATTAGTGACACCTTATCCAATGGATCTGGTGACATCACCACCCCCACCTAAGATGAAAAAGTAAGTATGGAATTGATGACATATATTTTTCCATTAGTATGCAAAGGAAAACCATGGGTAATGACTACACCAAAAGACAATTTTTAGCACAAACTGACAGAACAGTCTATAGTATAAACCGAAGACACAACTTACAAGTGCAAACTGAAACGTTAACAGTGGAACCCGACAGGAGTAAACTGAGAGAGGAACCCAACAGCATAGTGCAAACCAACAGAGCAGATTACAGAGTAAATCAAAAGAGAATAAAAGAGAGGAACCCAACATAGCAAGGGAACCCGACCACCATACTTTCAGTTCAAACCGAGCATCAGTCACCGAAAGTTAGTTAAATCTTGAGAAATGTGGATCTGACTTCCACGTCAGATAAAATAGTTATGTTTTATATTTAGAGTTTTGATTTGTTTTAAAACCATTTCTTGAGGGACAAACAATGTAATTGTAATTGTTTTAATCATTGTAACTGTTTGAAAAAAAACAAACTAGGAGATCAAGGTCAAGTTGTAAACCTTTGATCATAGAGTTAAGTTTGTAATACATGAAACTAAAAAGGTCAAATCTATTGTATAAATAGATGTGTAATCATCATTTGTAAATGGATGTGAGAATGATAGTAGCAAAGGAGATCATATATGGACAAGACTGAGAGTTTCAAGAAGCATAATAGAAAAAGATGAATTTGGTTATCAAGAACCAAGAATCAAGGTACCGAGCAACAGAGGTATTAATCAATCACAATAGGTGATACTTTGTACATGTGATTTTAATGGATCTATAATCAGTAATTATAGATTGCATATACTTAGGTCAATGAGTATTTTTGTCTACATTCTAACAAGTGTAACAAATAGAATAAATCCTTTCAAGAAAGGTGGATTTAACAATCCTATTGTAAATATCTTAGCTAAGTGCACACTAAACAGTGTTGCTAAAGCTCTTAACAGAGTAGACCTTAACCAGTCTCCACATTATACTCCTAATAGGGTAGATCATCAGAAGTGAACAAATTGTAATCCTTAACTGACCCCTTCCAATCTACAAATAGTGAAGTTTTTGTGGGTGCCATCCCCACCGCAGTTTTTACCTTCTAACAGGGGTTTTCTGTGTTACCATATCTTATGTTATGTATCATTGCTTTCATGAATGTTTATATGAATGTCTACATACAACTAAGATTATGAATTGATATCACATGCATATACAAAGAATAATATATATGATTGGTAAAGCAAAGGTTTGATTACATAAGGTTAAAGGTTAATTAACTAAAAATTTTAGAGGTACTGATTCACCCCTCCCCTCTCAGTACTGTTATGCCCTGCATACCCGTCCCTACATTTTGTAGGAAAAATGTTGGGCCCCCCTTTTTGCTTTTTCTCTTCCTTGGTTTCTTCTCATTTTTCTCTGCTTCCCTCTGAGATTTCCTTTTGTGAGGGTTGTTTTCTTTTTCTCTTTGGTTCTCCTTCCTTCGATACCCAGTCCTGGAGTGTGTTTGTCATTTTTTGAGTCGGCCAGATCTCGAACTCTGAGATTCCCTATCATCATGTCTTCTTTTGTTAGAGAATGTGGTTACATGGAATCCCCGAGCCTGAGGTTTGCAGGTTTTCCTTTCCTGGAAGTATTAAGGAAGGAATGCAACATGTTTTTACCCTAAGGGTATAAATGGGTTTTACATTTCACTTTCACATTTACCACGATCAAAATACTCAGAGTGATTACCAAAGTGATTAAGGCGATCAAAAATGATTAAGTGCAGATTGCTTTTGGTGATTAAAAAAATTCAAACAACAACAAACCGTACTTTGTTTGTGGTCATTTCAAGGTTAACAAGTTGCACAACACCTCCTACACTCGTTCTTCTACATTCTCTATGTTTTTTGGTAGGTCCTTCAGCTCTCTTCCTTCTAGTTTCTCATTTTCTAGTTTTCTTTCTTTTGTCTCCCTTGCTTTTTGTTCTATTTTTGTTTTCTATTTCTGGTTTTACTCTTGTTGTCACCTCTCATCTTGGGATGGCTCTGCCAGAGGGTGGTTCACCCTTTGTGCAGTTGTAAGATAGTATAAATGTTTTTGTATGTACCTGTAAATTACATGTAGATAGCTGTGTATAGGTTATTTTAGGGTCATTTTCTTTCAGCCTGCGAGTTTTCTTTGGCCCTCTACAAATTTGTATATTAGTGTATATTTGATGTATATCCTTCCAATTTTGTGATGATCTCGCCATGCTCTCTCATGTTTAATCAAATTGTGGTGTTCATCAGAGAGATATTCGCTATGGTTCAAACTCGGTACCTCACTTGTTCGGACCATGGTGACTTTCTCTCTCCTTTGTCATGTTGTCTTAATGGTGGGATTAATCTTCCATGAATGAGTATTCAAACAATGTCCCATCTAACATTCATTTCCTGCATGTCAGCCCACTTGTCACCATTAAGAGCCTTTACGCCGCTTGTCGCATGGCCACGTGATGACCCATGTCAGCCGAGTATGGCTCACTGCCGGTCACGTTGACAACGGCTTATTTCTTCAGACTCCAGGTGCTGAGAATCCCCTGGGTCTTCATTCCATTTTTTTCACCTAAACTAATATCCTGAACCTCTGGGTATTGATCAGAATCCAATCCTTGTTAACTTTGATATTCTGGGATTTTGATGCATACTAATACTTTTTGAGCAGGTGTGAAATAGCGGTGAATTCTCTAGAGTCCCTAAAATTTTGTATTTTATCATATAATATGTATTGACAGTTCTCTAGTCTTACAAGTTAGAGATAATCTGATCAAAATGTCTAAAGTGATAACTCAACTTGATAGTCCAGAGCTTCTGAGTACCTCCACTTGGGTGGCCACAAAAACTAAGGCCGAGAAGATGCTGGCCAAACTAAAATTAACCTCCAAATACCTGAGGGAGGGTGCTCTTTTGGGGTCGAAGGTGGACTCCAAGCTATAGGAATAACAGATACAGAGCCCAGACTTTGGCCTGAAATACAGGGCTTGGTCCAAGCCATATACCAATAGAGGACCACCGGAGATGATATGGTGAAATATATGGCCACCTCCAGAATTATTAAGGCCGCAATTTTTCCTTGCTCGGTGCAAGCACCAGAGCTGATACTTCAACTAGTGATGCTCTACAATGCTCCCACCTGGGTTATTTTTCTCACTTATCTTTGGCCACTACACTACTTGATGCCCATCATCAATCTGGATGCGGCCACTTTTGCTTTGGGGCTGGGGATCCCCTAATTCAAGGGAGCCATTGTTCTCTCTTGGTCCGCATCACTAAAGGAGTTCGGGGAAGCTCCCATCCTCTCCCGAAAACATCTCAACACACTGGTTGAAGTCCTGAAGGAGGGACTATAAGAAGATGAAGCTGGAGATTCCTTGCAGGGACTTTAAGGAATGTATCTAAGTGGGAATTATATTTTTATGCAGGCTCTTTAGAGAGCCCCATTTCCAAGACTTTTCAGCATGGATGTATTACTTTCTCTACTGCATCACCACCCATAGTCAAACCTTCAACTGGGTGGCTATCATCACCAACCATGTAGATGCAAAGATAAAGAGTGTCCTCCAAAATTACAAATTTTACATGACATCATATGTATTGTGGGAAATGGCCCAACAGAGACCTACTTTTCAGGGTTTGCAGACAGTGGGCATTCTCGACAATGGACCTGACCAGTTGGTTCCATGGGAACATTATCCCTAGGTTTAGTGGGAACTTAGCTTCCCTAAATTTTGTTAGGTAAATGATGCATTTGTTTGCCACAACATTTTGACACTTACTCAAGACATCAGGTACCGGTTGTCGCAGGAGGTGATGAACCTGGTAAGCACTTACAAAAATTATTTCATTCAATTCTATTAGCATACATACATTTAGGTGACCGACTTCTCCAGGAAACCCTACCTACTCCCCAGATATTATGGGGATAGGATCATTCTTTTGGAGTTCGGTAAGCAAATCCTAGAGCTCCACACATTCTTTGCCTTGAAAAAGGTTGTATCTATTCCGTTCCTGATGGTTTGCGGGAACTATTCTTGTAGTCTTGCAGTGGCCAAGGAGGCTGACAATGAACTTAAGAGTCTGAGACTGGTGGAATTCCACCACACTAGAGGTAATTTTGACCCAGTCAGAAAATAAGGGAGGAACTACCCTAGGCATCTGTGCCACATAAAGATGATATTAAAGAATTTTGGGCAGATTGCCAAGACAGTTTTGATCTCTGGGCCCAACAACACTCCCACATGTCAAAAGGTTTAATGAAATCCCTCAACCTTCTGGGCTTTCTAAAAGATTTCACAGATGATGGGCCTCTGGAGGACCCAACATATAAAGTGCAAGGGATCGATAAGTTGGATCTCCCTCTGGTGGATTGGAGTACCCTAGAGAACTTAAAAATTGAAGAGGTGTGCCACCCCATTATAGATAATAGTCATAAGTACTTTGAGTAGGTGTGTCCAAAGATAACCCATAAGGGACCATTTATGCGGAGGTCTACTTCAACCTCCAGAGCCGTGGGACTGAGAAAAAGCAAGAAGAAGGAGAAAGAAAGTATCTCGACCCAAGTGCCTTCCCAAGGTCCACTCCCTATGATGGCAAAGATTCATGATCAGATGGAGGCATCAAGGCTAACAGGCTAGAAGATAAGTGCCCAGCTTTCCTGCGGCCTCCTTGCAACTCCATTGGCATCCGCTCACCCAGCGTGATCCCCATCATTGGCAACATTAATGAGTAGGCAGACCTTCGCTGAGCTGGAGTCTACAAATATTCTAGATGCCAAGGTCCCATTACAAAGAAAGAAGAAGCATAAGGTTAATGCTACCCCAGACACAGACACAGGCCCCAACATACCCAAAATTCCCCCAGTAGAGGTCAGTTTGGATCCCCTTGAACTGGATGATATATCAGAGGCCTCTCCCCCGCACGATGACTTTGATGACATCATCAGGATGGATGAGCTTATGAACTTGCATGAGGAAATAGACCAGGCAGTGGAAGAAATTTCTACCCAGGGAAAGGAAGGGACCCCCACCGAAGAAGAAGTCCTAGAGAAAGAAGCTGTCGTAGAGCAAGAAGTCCGGGTAGAAGAACAAAAGGAACCTGAGCAAGAGGAAACACCACTCCAGGAGACTGAGATAGAACCAAGGCAAGAAAATGATGAGAAACCAACAATTGGGGAAACTGGACCCACAAGATCAATCATACCCCCATTCATCATGCTCCAAGCACCTTTGGTTATTCTGGGTGACCAAGTGCCCTAGAGTGCATTCAACGAGGTGATCTCAGTAGCCCAAATGTTAAACCTTGGCCAGACACTTTTGCCACCTCTAGAGGATGTTTCAATAGAGACAGAGATCCCAACGAAGGGCACCAGAGAAGAACAATAGCCATAGTAGGATGAGGGGGGATCCCTGAAGATATAAATGTTGATTCACCAGATGATGAGAAAGATGGAGAAATCCCCGATAATATAGGTGATGCTAATGCCGACAGAAATGAGGTCCCAAACATCACAGATAAGGACAATAATAGGGTAGAAGAAACTGAGGCCTCCATAGAATAGGAACAAGAAAAGGAGAAAGAGCATGATGAAATTGTAGATACCAAGAATGCACTACTGGATTCCGAAGGGAGTCCCAATACTTAGGCCTTGGTAACAAAACTGCCCCAGCCACCACAATGGTTGGTGGAGTCTAGAAAGAGAAAGGCCCTAGTAGAAAAAATAGGTGTTCCACTCTCCTTGGTCGAGATGATGGCCCAGAACATAGAGGCCAAGAAGCCAAAAAAGGCCTGGATAGTCCATACCCTCTAGAATGGTCCGGGAGGAAGCACAATTGCAACAATTACAACACCTCCCCCAGATATAGATGCAGAAACGATAAGGGTTGAAGATTACACAATCAAGGAGGTACCTCTAGGGAGGAGAGATAAGCAGGGAGAGTTGGACCTACTAGAAGAGGTGACCTCAGGAGTAGAAGACTGCTATGAAAAAAAGTCACAGAAGTTGAAGGAGGAAACAAAAAAGAATGAAAATCTCATCGGACTTCTAATAGAGCTTATGCAGTCCCTAGTCGAGATCCATTCGGAAGCTTCCACCTCTAGATCACTACTTTCAAAGGGTGACATGGATTCTCTTAGGGCCATGAAGAAGAAGGCACAGGCTGTGGATGGGTGGTTCACTGAACAAATAGGGGCCGTAAGGCAATTTTTAATTGTATCGCTCCCATACCTTTACTTGGCCAAAAATCTCTTCGGCCAAGTAACCAATGCCATTGTTATATGGGAAGGGAACTTGGAGAAATATGAAGGGTGGAAGACCGGGTAGATGAAGTCATGAACTTCAAATAAGAGGCTATCACCGAGACAGGAATTTTGGGAGAGGAAACATTCAAATTCCTTCGGGCTTAGTACTCCAGACTTTGCCTCAAAATTGAGGTGTGCAAGCAACTGGTCACAGCTCTGAGGGAAAAAGTCATGGTGGTCTGGTATCCATTGGACCTATTTAAAGCATTCACTGTAAGGGTGTCACAAGTTGACCCCTTCACCACTAGAACATGCACCCCAGAGGACTACGTCCTCAGTAAATATGATGAGTTGATGGAGTCCCTCTACCAGTCTGCTGGAGACTTCGACGAAGGAAAGCTATCAAGAATATCTAAGATGATGCTCTGGGCTCATGACTCCATAAAATTAGTAGAAGAATTCCAGAATGAGGCTGGAGAGGTTGAAGAAAATTTTGAGGTTGTCCATGGCTGGTGGAATAGTATTAAGGACATAGATGAAGATGGCATCAGCCAAGTTTTGGAAGCATTTAAGAATAGTAAAGGACAACAAATTTCTCCAGATTCTGGGGATTATCACCAATAGGGTGTATTTTGAGCATTCATTATTCTTTGAGTGCAAGCTCCTGGATCCCAGAGTGCCAGATCTAATAGTTTTGTATTCTTTCAGTGACCCGTGTCCAGATTACCTGGAGTTGACCGATCACTATCTAGTAGTTAATAATGGGGGTCAAAAAGTGGGTGATCCAAATAGGGTGTGTCAAACGGAAAGGTGGTTCTAACAGATGGTCTTCCCAAGGCACCACTCCAGCATTAAATACCTAACACATTGAAGATAGTGAGCCACATATTGCATTAATGAGGCATGTAGCCTTGAACTCCAGAGAGATCAGATTTCCTCTATTCTTCCTCTAGCGCTCTTCTCGAGGTTGATTCTTCCATACTTCTCTTATCTTATTCTTCTAACATGTCAAATCTCAATCCTCTTTGAGGTGATTGTAAATATGGTGCAGGTAATACTGGCCACCAGATACTATATTTTATTGTTGAGTGTAAAGTTAGATTAGGTTAACTTTAGGGCAAGTATGTGTATAAATAGCAAGTCCGACCTCATTTCAAGGGTCAGCGAAATTGATGATTTTGCAATCCATAGTGATAAAATTTAAGCATTTTCATTTCATGTAGTTTCTAAGCTCAATGCTCGATAGTTATTAGTAGTTCTCAATAGCTAGATGGTCTCCTAGAGCCATTGATGTACACACTAGTGATGCTGGAAAATTGTTAATGAAGAAGGAAGGATTCTCACAATGATGTTTTTGGTATCTTGATCTCTGAGTTAACACTTTTTTGTGTTGTATATTTTTGATGTCCTTTGCTCTAATGTTTAAGTAGATTAACGACCTCTTTCCCCTTGCTATTAAACATGTATGAATCGTTGGTTCTGTATATGTTTAGTATTTAGTATAGTTCATTAGAGCATGGTTGATGTTTTAAATATATTTGCATAACTATAAGTATAATGAATACACTCCAACCCCGGAATATATTTTGAAGTTTATTTGATAATCCAAATATTTATAGGAAATCCCAACTTATTGAAATCCCCAGAGAAGATGAACCAAGAAAAACTAGCTATCCCTCTTAACAAAACGGTCACACACCCAACTTAGCTCCTGCACTATTGAGACCTGACACTCGGGTGCTTGAAGGCCCAGAGAATTTATTCCCTAGACCACCTTTATAGGAGAATTTGGTCGGTACCCTGGTACCTGATGACAAATTACATCTATTGATGAGATCGGTCACAAATTCTTGTCAACATAAACTGGCGCTAGAAGGAGGGAAGGATCTCATCCCCTTCAGAGGATTTAGACTCTACACCGCCTAAGGGTTCCCCAAGCTATAGTTTTAGGAATCAGAACTTTAGTGGGATTGGATCATTTTCACCTGCATGATTCAAAAGAGTCCTTAGATCAGCCCCCCATCCTGGAAGGTTTGTTGAACTTGAGCCTCCTGCTCAGAAGAAGTGGACCCTACAAACCAAGTAGCCAACCAACCTTGTTTGGGGATCTACTACATCTCAGAATACCTAAGCCCCTTAGACAATCCTAGGAGCCAGTGCTCAACCTAGCCAAAATAAAACACCCCCGATGGCTAAGTACTTTTGTAACACTGGGTCCCCAATGGGGCAATTTCTTGGTGCTACCAACGATCTTCCTTCGCATCTAGAGAAGATATTCCCTAGATATGAGCATTTAGGCCCACAAACTATAGAAGAGCATCTACAGGAATACAAAGATGCCATGAACTGACACTGGATCCAACATTAAGACATTGTGACCTAGATGTACCCCCTATCCTTGGGATATAACAAGTTAAACTGGTACCTGGACTTGCCCGCCAACTCCATCAATAGTTGGCAAGATATGGAAGATGCTTTCCTAGCGGCCTTTCACATTCATGTAGACCCGGCATGGTCCCACAACCAATTTATCTCCATTAGGAAGGAACCAAATGAACCCCTTGCAACATTTAACCATTGGTTCCAATGAGCCTTGAAATGGTGCACGGGCCCCTTCATCTCATCCACGAATGTGACCATCCAGACATACCTAAATGCCATGGACCCTTTTTTTGCCACTCTCCTTTGGAGAACTACCGCCATGAATGACCAGGATACTTTGGAAAAGGTTTACAACCTAGCCTTGGAGTTCTCCTGTGGTTTGAGAAAATCTCTCGGTGGGATTGGGCAGAGAACACCTTTCAACATGTTACTCGATGGAACTTATAACACTGGGGGATACAACCCCAATAAAGTAATGGGTGCCCAGCAATGGCCATGACCCTACCACTACCGATAGACAAGCAAGCCTGGTACATATATCCATCACAAACCTAGACAATACTGGGTCTAGAATTTGTCCCCTGGAACCAGCCGTAGCAAATGCAACAACCATCGACACAACCTTCTGGAGGAACTTTCTTCCAGTCCCCCACAGCTAGAGGATTGTCGTCCTCGACTCCAGGAACTGCTTCCACTTTTCCCAGGAACCCACCGCAACACCAGTCACACTGTGATGCGAACACCCAGCTTTCCACCAAGGTTGAATCCCTCCAGCGATTGGTGTCCTCCCTAACTGTGGACATGGGACAGCTAAAGGTGGGGCCTTCCACACCCCACAAACTTAATTCCCAGAGAGGGAATATCTTCTCCAGCCAACGAAACACCAATGTTGGAGGAAGAAACTACTGATGACATGTAACTGATTGAATGTTTGATAATGTTAAGTTGAAGATAATGCAAGGCATTAAATCAGTTAATGGTTTGTATCTTCATTGATGTCAACTTGATATCATCTGAACGGTCATGTATATAATGCCAACGACTTCAGAGAATCAATGGAACAAAGGTTATGCTTTTAGCAATGCATAAAATTCAACTATTCACTATGTGATAGATAACATCAATGGAGTGCACACCATCGGTAAAGGCAAAGAAGAAAAGTCACAGTGATACCCGATGAGGAGAAGATAGTGTTTCCCAATGAAGAAAAACCACAGATGCCCGACGAGCTAAAAAATAGAGTTTCTCGACAAGTAAAAATCCAATGATGCCCGACAGATGGAGATCCTGAAACTAACTAGAGTCACACCGATGGAACTGTCAGTTGTCACTGATAACTAACTATAGAGTTGACCAACGGAACAGAGAGTTTAGAAAATTACAAAATATGTAGCTGGCAATAGCTAAAGATAGACTTAACTAGTTCTTTTCTTTGTTTTATTCGACCAAAGTTAAGTGATTGATTTAAAGAAGATTTGTATAGTTGGCAAGAAGATAACTATGAGATAAATCAGGATTTATGCTTTAAATCAAATTTTTTGGATTGTTTTTAACGCCAAGAATCAAGAATCAAGAAACAATGAATATCATGTCTATATAAGAGACAAGCTTAATTCATTTACGAATGGGATTAAGGGGAGTGAATAGAAAGAGGATTCTGAAGAGAAATTGATAAAGAATATCTTCATACAACCTTGATCAATCATGTTGAAGGAGAGCTAAAGAATTCTGCAGACATCGACAAACAGTGAAGCACAGCATCACAGAGAAGAAAGTGTGGAGCACAAATAATTGAATTGATACATTGATTAGAGAGGTAATGTACTTAAATAGATTTGAAAATCTGCAATTCAAAGTTGTATTAGAAATAGGTCATAGTATTTTAGTTTAACCATTGAAGCATCAAGTCTTTTAATAGAGCAGGACTTAACAGTCTTCTATATATTGAGGTACATCCAAAGGAGTGCTAAAAAGGTTGATTCATGAAAGTAGCATTGGATTTTCTTGATACCTATTGACAGTCTAAGAAGGAGGTTGATTCAAGGATGGTAGCAATAGATGCCCGATACTAAGTGACAACCTCTATGTATAAAAT
>MU223355.1:333211-357877 GCA_018584345.1 Thuja plicata | reverse complement strand
AATGAGGACAAAGAGTTATTATGGAGATAGATATTTTATTCTCTTTGTTGATGATTACTCTAGAATGATGATAGTCATGTTTCTAAAAGATAAATCTAAAGCATTCAAGATGTTTAAATGGTATAAGACTATGGTAGAGAAACAAAGTGGTAAGGATCTGAAATGTTTGAGATCAGATAGAGGAGGAGAATTTATATCAGATGAATTCACTAATTTCTATAATGAGCATGGTATAAAAAGATAGGTTTCTGCACTAAGAACACCACAACAAAATGGGATTGCTGAGAGAAGGAATAGATCAATAGTTATTGTGCTAGAATACGAATGATAGATAAAGGCATCACCCAAATCTTCTAGAGGGAAGCTGTCAGTACTACTGTCTACATACTAAATAAAGTACAATTGAAGAAAGACACAAAGAAGACACCTTATGAGCTATGGTATGGTAAAACACCCAATGTAAGTTACTTAAAAATATTTGGTAGTCAATGCTATGTCTTAAAGGATGATAGAAATGGAAATCTTGATGCCAAGAGTGATGAAGGTATTTTCTGGGGTATTCTACCAAGAGCAAAGCCTATAAATGTCTCATCAAGGCTTCTAATAAATTCTTTGAAAGTGCAAATGTAAAGATAGATGAATTTGCAGAAAAGAATGAGCCGGAAAGAAAAAAAGAACCAAAGGACTACAACAAGTTTGTATACTATGAAGAACCTAACACTCTACCTGAGAAATAGTGCTTAATTCTAGAACAAAAAAATGTTCCAACCGACAGTTAGACTGCTATTACCGACGGTCAGGATAATAATCAAAATAATGTGCAAAGTGATGAAGAACATAATAAAGATCAAAATAATGATCAAGCTGATACACAAAGAGTTGTACCTATACTTGCAAGATATGTAAGAAGGAACCATCCAAAGATCTAGATCATAGGAGATAAGAGAGCTGGTACAAGAACAAGAAGTAAGTCTTTAACCTTAAATTGTTTAATTTGCAAGTTTGAGCCAAAATCTATCAATGCTACACTAGATAATCAGGAATAGATAAGTGCTATGAATGATGAGATTGAAGAGATTGAAAAGAACAAGACATGGTCACTTGTGCCAAGACCAGATGACAAGAATGTCATTCGTACAAAATGGATATTCAGGAATAAGCTAAACAAGAATGGAGAAGTCACAAGAAATAAAGCAAGACTAGTATGCAAGGGGTATGCACAAGAAGAAGGTATAGACTATGGAGAGATTTTTGCACCCATTGCTAAGCTAGAAGGAGTAAGAATACTACTTTCTTATGCTACATTCAAAGGATTCAAAGCATATCAAATGGATGTCAAGTCAGCATTCCTAAATGGAATACTTGAAGAAGAGGTATACATTGAGCAACCAGAAGGGTTTGTCGATCCAAACAAGAGAAACATGGTATGTAGACTTCACAAAGCCTTGTATGGATTGAAACAAGCTCCTAGAGCCTAGTATGAATGAATTAATTCCTATCTAATAAGTATTGGATTTGTAAGGACTAGTAGAAACAATAATCTTTATTTGAAGGAGGATACTGATGCTAACACTTTGATTGCTGAAATATTTGTTGATGACATCATATTTGGAGGCAATGATATGCTATGCAAAGTATTTGCTAATGAGATGAGAAAAGAGTTTGAAATGTCTATGTTTGGAGAGATCAAGTTCTTTCTTGGTCTACAGATCATTCAACAAAGTGAAGGTATTTTCATTACGCAGTCCAAATACATCAAAGAGATCTTGAAAATATTCAAGATGGAAGATTCCAAACTAGTTGGAACACCGATGGCTACTGGATGTAAGTTAACAAAGGAGGACAAGACAACAGAGGTAAATTAGACTTTGTACAGATCAATGATTGGAAAACTCATGTATGTTGTACACACTAGACCAGATATTGTACATGCAGTAGGAATTGTTGCTAGATTTTTTGCTAACCCCAGGGAATCACATATGACTGCTGTGAAAAGAATTCTAAGATATCTGAAGAACACTGAGGAATCTGGCTTATGGTATAGAAGAGAAGGAAAATTTGAACTTAAGGTGTTTACCAATGCTGATTGGGCTAGAAATATTGATGACCAAAAGAGCACAACTGGAGGAGCATTCTTTATAGGTGACAGAATTATCACATGGATTAGCAAGAAGCAAGGATGCATCTCTCAGTCTACTACAGAAGTAGAGTATGTTGCAGCTATTGAAAATTTCTCAAATATTGCATGGATCAAATAGTTGCTGGAAGGTATGCATATGAAGATCTTAGAACCAGTAATTATCTATTGTGATAACATTAGTGCAATAAACATTTCCAAGAATCCAGTCATGCATGCAAAGACTAAACACATTGCCATCAAGTATCATTATTTGAGAGAACAAGTTCAAGAAAAAGAGGTGATACTTGAGTATGTGCAATTAAAAGAATAATTATCTGATATCATCACCAAGCCACTGTCCAAGGATACATTTGAGTACTTAAGAAAGAGACAAGGGGTCAAATCCTTGTCTACCAGTCAGTAATATGACTGAAGGCTACATCAGCCTACATATTATCAGAATATCATTCATGTTGATGAGAGCAAAGAGATGAACTTCAAAGATACATCTATATACAGTAAGGTATATACCAGAACTAAGCACCAGAGCATATTGTTGTATTTCTGATGGATAAGGGAAATTCAAGGAATATATTATGGATGGAGAGAAAAGATTGTTTGACGTGAATGTCAGATATCTGTGAGATATTTGTTTGGCATTATTGTCAAATGGAGAGATATTATCCATATTATCACATTCTTCTAAAAAAGATGGATAGATAGAGAGAGAGAGAGAGAGAGAGAGAGAGAGAGAGATTATCCATTCTCAAATTATTCCAATAGGCAGAGATTATATCCTAAGGGAGAGATTATATCCTAAGGGAGAGAAAGTTGTATAAAAGATTACACAAAGGGAGAGTTGCTGACAAGAGAAAAAGACATCACACAAGAGAGAACAGTCAAAGGAGAGAAATTGACACAAGAAGATGACTCAACACATCAGAAGACAAAGAGCTGGAAGAATCAAATCTAAGCTAAAACAAAGCTTACCAGAGATCAAACATTTATCGATTATCAAACAAAAAGATTGGTAGTTTGATGAATCTCAACTATTGTATTTTATAGTGTATTAGAAATAGTATAGTGTGATAATATAGTATGTTGGCATCATTGCAAAAGGGAGAGATTGATGACATGTAACTGAATGAATGTTTAATAATGTTAAGTTGAAG
The DNA here is from genome assembly GCA_018584345.1 of Thuja plicata. Classification (NCBI taxonomy): domain Eukaryota; kingdom Viridiplantae; phylum Streptophyta; class Pinopsida; order Cupressales; family Cupressaceae; genus Thuja; species Thuja plicata. Next base: position 354,586 of record MU223355.1, on the reverse strand, counting down.
ATAATGTAAGGAATTAAATTAGTTAATGGTTTGTATTGTCATTGATGTCAACTTAATATCATCTGAACGGTCATGTACATAATGCCAAAGACTTCAGAGAATGAATGGAACAAAGGTTATGCTTTAATCAATGCATAAAAGTCAACTATTCACTAAGTGATAGATAACACGACGGAGTGCACACCATCGGTAAAGGCAAAGAAGAAAAGTCACAGTGATACCCAATGAGGAGAAGACAGTATTTCTCGACGAAGCAAAACCATAGGATGCCTGATGAGCTAAAAAATAGAGTTTCCCGATGAGTAAAAATCCAATGATGCCCAATGAATGGAGATCCCAAAGCTAACTGGAGTCACTCTGAAAGAACTGTCATTTGTCACCGACAACTAACTGCAGAGTTGACCGATGAAATAGAGAGTTCAGAAAATGACAAAATATCTTGCTGGCAAGAGATAAAGATAGATTTAACTGGTTATTTTCTTTGTTTTATTCGACCAGAGTTAAGTGATTGATTTAAAGAAGATTTGTACAGTTGGAAAGAGGATAACTATGAGATAAATCAGGAGTTATTCTTTAAATGAAATTGCCTGGATTGTTTTTCACGCCAAGAATCAAGAATCAAGAAACATTTAATATCATGTCTATATAAGAGACAAGATTAATTCATTTACAAATGGGATTAAGGGGAGTGAATAGAAAGAGGATGCTAAAGAGAAACTGATGAAGAATATCTTCATACAGTCCTGATCAATCAAGCTGAAGGAGAGATAAAAAATTCTACAAACACCGATGAATAGTGAAGCACAACATCACAGAGAAGAAAGTGTGGAGCACAAAGAATTGAATTAATACATTGATCAGAGAGGTAATGTACTTAAATAGATCTGAAAATTTGCAATTCAAAGTTGCATTGGAAATAAGTCATAGTGTTTCAGTTTAACCATTGAAGCATCAAGTCTCTTAACATAGCAAGACTTAATAGTCTTCTATATATTGAGGTACATCCCAAGGAGTGCCAAAAAGGTTGATTCATGAAAGTAGCATTGGATTTGCCCGATACCTATTGACAGTCTAAGAAGTAGGCTAATTCAAGGATGGTAGCAATAGATGCCTGATACTAAGTGACAACCTTTATGTATAAAATCCTCTAACAAGGTCGCACTTAACAGTGTGTTTGTAACCTTTAACAGGGTTTTCTCCTAACAGGGATCACTTTAGAAGAGTGAAAATTTGGGGTACCAGTCCCAGTGGTTTTTCCTTTGATAGGGTTTCCACGTTAAAAATTCATTTCTTATGTGTGTATGATTAATTTCTTTATTGTTTTGTATCTAACATAGTTAACATTGGGTTGATTGGTATACTCTGCTTATTTACTGAGTTTCGGTAAATAGTTATACTTCTTATCAGTAATCAAGGAGAATAAGGACAGACAAGGAAAACTGACAGATAGTTAAATAATTATAAATATTTCATGGCATGCATCTTGTAGGGACATAATAATCTGAGGTTTATTTGATTGGTGGTTAATGTTTGAAGGATAAATTTTTGAGGCCACTGATTCACCACCCCCCTCTCAGTTATTACTAACAACTACAACAACAGGCCTCAACCAAACTAATAGCAATGGCACAACAATGCAAACACCAGAGGTCCTCCTATGAATAAAAAAACCACTCAGGGTAGTGCTGGACCTACTCATTTCACGCCGATCACAAAACTCCAGCCCCTAACTAATTGGTGTAGATTGCATGACACCGGTTCTCATTCTGAGGTGAACTGTGCCACATTGGTGAAGGTCATCATGATTTCCCAGTTGGACAGACATCAACCTATCAATCCTACTCCCCCAGAAACATCAGCGCCAGAGCCTACTCATAGTGCCTTCACCCGTGAGACCATCTTCTTTGGGACAAACAAAGAGGACGAAGAAGAGCCCAAATTGCACGGGTTCTTTGATGAATCTATCCTGGCCTTTGAGGACAATTTCTTCACCAACCCGTGGACTCTCTACAACACTTAGAGTTGGGCTGGTAAAGGACTAGTTTACATGTGTACACTTCCCAAGGATACCCCTCCTCAAGACAATAAAACTAATTGCTCCTTCCCACCGAGAGGGTCTGGACTCTAACCATGCTAAGGATCTGGCTGAGGGAAGCCAACAATACCCATGGGAGGTTTGAAATCACTAAGGTGTTGGAAAGAACCACCACCTCCATGACCTTGATGGAGGTTTTACTAAATTGTATCAAGTAGAAGAAGTCCCTTCTGAAGCTCTTGGGAAACCCAAAAGTTGTCAGTTGCCCACCAAAGACTGTCACTTTTGATGATGCCAACACGGTGGTCTTCCAGGGAAACACTAAGGATCCTCCCTTCGTACTAGGTTTGAACATACAAGGGAAGAACCTACACAATTGCTTGGTAGACTCTGGAGCTTTGGGAAACATTATGCCCTTATCTATATGCCAAAAGCTCAGACTCTTTCCCACTCCATCCAAGGGCGTAGTAGTCCAGCTGGACAAAACTGCTATAAAAATGGTAGGTGAGCTGAATAAAATTTAGATTCAACTCATTGAAGACCCTTAGATATCAAGCATAATAGACATCTAGGTGGTAGACAACTCTAAAACTTGTGGGATGTTGTTAAGTCAAAATTGGTCTAAGGCCCTTAACAGGTATTTCTCCATTGAATTCTCCCACTTGTGGCTCCCTTAGGAAGGGAAACCTAACTAGATCTAGGTAGAAAGTGAACTCAGGATGAAGCAGACCCTCACCAAAGTCAGGAGGATAAATGAAGTCCTTTTCTCTGAGAATTCCCCTAGGGTGTACCGACCTCTAGAGATCCTCACATTTGATTTCACCCCCGAGGAGGATCCCGTAGTTTCTCAAAGAACTCAAGACCTGAACAAAAAATTGAGGGGTGAGGTTAACTCAAAAGGTATTGTAGCAACACCTATTACACTCTTGTCTAGAACTTGGTGCTAGGTGCATTATAAAAAATATTCTAAACTAGAGTGTGAGCCTAGTATCACTGCTGCTACCCACAATATCGATTCCCTCCGAGAGAAAGAACATAAAGCATATTCTCCTGGACCCAACAATCATTCCGGTGGTACACCCAAGGTGCCACTTATCCAAGAATCCCAACTAAAGACTTCTCCAGAGGTAAACCTCACCCACACACCATTAGAGCCAGAAGAAACTCCTCCCAACCTTCCCAAAATCAATCCAAATTCCACTTCGCCTTCCCAGCCCCAAAAAATGAACAACGACTTGTGGACCCTGAAGTTTGATGGGTCCCAATCTAAACAAGGCTATGGGACCAGAGTGGAATTAATCAACCCATGGGGAAATCCTTCCTTGCACCTTACAGGTTACAATTCAACTGCACAAATAACATCATGGAGTATGAGGCCTTGGTCCTTGGACTCCTATTTGCATTAAGAAATGGAATCACCCGCCTCCAGGAAATGGGTGATTCAGAGTTGATTATTAAACAAGTCTGGAGCCAATATACTTGTCATGACAAAAGGCTGGCTGCATATCACAACTGGTCATGGAGCCTCATTGAATATTTTGATGCCTTCAGCATTGAACTCATTCCTTGAAAATGCAACTACGTTCTGGATGCCTTTGCCATATCTGCCAGCACCCTTGAGCCAATGGATGACACATAGCTCTGGAAGTTTTCTATTGAGATGGTCCCCACCCCATCCATCCTGGACAATATCACCCATTTTTAAGTCTTTCAAGATGATCAACACATTCTGGCCTTCATGGCCAATGTTGGCATTTTTGAGGATCAGATAGTGGAGGAAAGAGATCATGACGATACTAGGCAAGGTGAAGAAGACAATGGGATCATAGACCTACCAACCAATACCATCCCTAAGGGGATTGTAGCACTAGAATGCATCTTTGAATTAGACCCTCGGAGCTGAGAGAAGATATCATCCTCCTCTAAGGGAGGAAAATTTCAAAAATTCAACATCGGCTAGGCCGATGAAGAAAAAATTGTGCATATTGGAACCTCCTGCTCCCTAGAGGAGAAGGAGAAGATTCTCATGGTTCTCTCAGAATACATTGATGTAATTGCGTGGGGGTATGAAGATCTAAAGACCTATGTAAAATCCATCATGACCCATACCATCCCATTGAAACCAAATGCTAAGCTCTTTCGGCAAAAGCAAAGACCGGTAAACCCACTAATAGAACCTCTAATTCATTAGGAGGTTCAAAAACTGCTATCAGCCTAGATAATCTTTCCCATCCGACACACAACTTGGGTTTCCAACCTTCTCCCTATAAGAAAGAAAAGTGGTAAGATCCGCCTTTGCGTGGATTTTTGAAATTTGAACAAGGCATCTAAGAAGGATACTACCTTCTCCCCTCATTGGATGAGGTATTGCAAATTGTGAATGGATCCCAAATGATGTCTTTCCTAGATGGGTACTCCAGGTATAACCAAGTCATGGTTAAGTATGAAGATAGAAATAAAATGGCGTTCACCACCAAGTGGGGAATGTATACTAGAGGATGCCCTTTCACCTTATCAACGTAGGGGCCACATTTCAAAAGGCTATGGACATCATGTTTGAAGGCCTAGTTAACAGATGTATAATCATCTACATGGATGATTTGACCGTATTTTCCTAGGACAGGCATGATCACTCCGCACACCTCACCCAAATTTGTGAGAGATGTCACCGGTATGGAATTTACCTCAACCCCAATAAATACATATTCGGGGTCACTAAAGGGAATTTTCTTGGGCATATCATCCGAGAAGGGTATATCCATTGACCCTGAGAGAGTTGAAGCACTACTGAACCTACAAATGCCCGAAAGTAAGAAAGAGATGAGATCTTTCTTCGGAAAGGTAAACTTTGTCCAATGATTGATCACTGGATTCATTGAGATAGTAAAACCACTTATTGACATGATGAAGAAAGATACGAAGATTGAGTGTAGTCCAAAAACAAAGTGGATGTTTCCCTAGATTAAGCAAATGATTGTGGAGGCACCAGTCTTGGCTAGTCTAGACTATTCCCTCCCATTCCACATATACTCCTTTGCTTCACCACATTTTTTCATGACATTTTTGACCCAGAAGGTCGAAGGGGAAGAAAGACCAATAGATTTTATGAGCTCCCCTTTCAAGAATGCCAAACTCTGATATTCATCTTTGGAAAAGAAGGCCTTTGCTCTAGTCCACACTATGAAGAAATTCAGGCATTACATTCTCTGGAGCAAAGTGCACGCTATTATCCCAGATCAGTTGTTAAGTCTCTTCTTTTGCAGAGTGAACTGGGTGAACGATAGGGGAAATGGAAGGCCATCCTCCAAGAATATGATCTAGAAATGCAACCCATGAAGATAGTCCAAGGCCAAGGCCTATGTAGAGTGATGGAAAAAGGAACTCCCAACATTGAATGCCAAACTTACACAGTGGAGTCCATCACTTAAGACCCATGGTATACAGACTTGGTGTACTTATTATTGAATAATAGATTCTTGGAGGGTCTTCCTCCCAACAAACATCATGCCCTGTGACTGAAAAGTGCACACTTCATGATAAAAAATAGAATGCTTTTTTGCATGAATTACGTGGGAGTGTACCTCCAATGCATAGACAGGGTTTAGGCTACCAAAATGATTGAAGAATTCCACAGGCAGTTTGGAACTGGGCATGGCTCAGCACTGCCCATGATATTCTTTAGGCTAGATACTATTTTCCCTACATCTTTAAGGATGTCTACACTCACTTTAAGAGATGCCACACTTGCTAAACAATGACACATAATGAGCAAAACCCAGCCATGCCTTTGCAGCCGGTCTTTGAGGTTAGACCCTTCACCCAATGGGCATTTGATTTTATCAAGGAAATCAACCCCAACTCATCTGCTAACCACTGCTACATTCTGACTGCTACCAATTATTTCACCCGGTGGTCTAAAGTGATTCCTTGCAAAAACAACACGACAGATGTAGTTATTAAATTCCTAGAAGAAAACATAGTCACCTATTTCAGAATGTCATTCGCCATAGTGTGTAACAATGGTCCAAAATTTTTTTTAGTGCAATTACTTGAATGGACCTATGAGAGAAAGATCACCCTGAAGTTCTCCAACAACTATTACCCCCAGGGTAATGGTGTGGCTAAATCTACCAACAAAAATCTACTTGAGGTGATTAAACACTTGTTAGAACAAAACCCCCAATACTGGCACCAAAAGATTAGGTTCTCCCTCTGGGTAGATCACATCATAATTAAGGCATCCTTGGGGACTTCCCCATTTCACTTGGTTTATGGCCAGAATCCAGTATTTCCTGTCAACTTATATATCCTGGTACTACAGTTCATGCAAGAATTCAACAACCGAGACAACATTGTGGAGGTTCGACTTCTAAATTTGGTGAAAATGGAGGAACAAAGAGACACAACCCTTGAACACTTTTCATGTCACCAAGAAATAGTTAAACAATGGTTTGACCAAAGAGCCCAATATAAGGCCTTTTGGATTTTAGACCTGGTCCTTTTGTGGGACAAGGCCCAGAAAAAGAAGGGAAAGCACACTAAGTTCCAATGGCTCTAGCTCAGACCATATCTGATATCTAAGATCTACGGGGAAAATACTTATCACCTCAATACTATGACCGGAGAGGCCATCCCATTTTCCATCAATGGACAGTTTCTCAAGCACTATTTTGAATGAGGTGGGTGGTAAGTTTTCCAAAGAGTTGTATTTTATGTAAAGTTCTTGCTTGTAAATATCTTCCCCGGTGCTCCATTTGGAGTGCCTTGTCCTTGTAAATAGTTTTTTGGCTATCCTTCAGGACCGCCTTCCCCTTTTTTTTGTTTTCCTTTGTTTGTTTGTTTCTTTAGTTTTTCTTTCATTTTCTGGGTTCCCAGCGTGTTTCTGTCTTCTTGTAAGACAGGTATGCTTGGCATAACATCTAGTCTTTGGAATGGTACCCTATGCATTCTGGTGAATTCAGAATCTACTGTTAGCATGGTAGAATTGGTCCACACTCTAGAGTTATTTTCTAAGTATGGTAAAAGGTTATGGGTAATCCTCATCAAATTCATATCATGAAGTCTAGACATCAGTTAACAAAAAATCTAAGAGGCAAGTAATCAGACACCTTAAGGGAAGATCGGTTGTACTGGTTGTTGACCAAGTCTGCACATTATTAAAATATCTAGGGTCTAGAATTTTCTCTCCTATTTAGCAATTTAAAAGTGGATGGCAAGGTGAAAGAAGTTGCACCATTAAAATTAGCTAAGCTTAAGGTTCACGGTGAAAGGAGTACCGCCTTCCCATCTAAAAAAGAAAGAAAAAGAAAAGAAAAGAATAAGAGAACTCCAGTATCCGGGGGAACATGCAAGGTATGATGACTTTAGTTTGATGTACTCAATGCCTCCTCTCTGCTTCTCCTGGAAGTCATCATCTTGGTTTTCTTTCAAGGCACACACTTCACAGATGATGAAAGACCAAAAGATCAAATCAATGTTGAGTCAGATTTTCTCAAACACCTCACGCTTTGCAAACAAAATTCTCCAGGTAAAGATTAATTCTAGTTTTTCTAACCAGAGATTCTGTAGTTCTCAAATGTGCTAAGGCATTCATCCCAGATAGTCACCATTTTTTATGCCCTAAATACCCATCCCTACATTTTGTAGGAAAAATGTTGGGTCCCCCTTTTCAATTTCTCTCTTCCTTGGTTTCTTCTCATTTTTATTTGTTTCCCTCTGGGCTTTGCTTTCGCGAGGGTTATTTTCTTTTGCTCTTTGGTTCTCCTTCCTCTGGGACCCGGTGCCAGAGTGTGTTTTTTTTTTTTTGAGTCAGCCAGATCCTGGACTCTAGGAATCCCTGTCATCGTGTCTTCTTTTGTTAGAGAATGTGGTTACATGGAATCCCCGGGCCTGGGGTTCGGAGGTTTTCCTTTTCTGAAAGTATTGAGGAAGGAATGAAACATGTTTTTACCCTAAGGGTATAAATGGGTTTTACATGTCAGTTTCACATTTACCATGATCAAAATACTCAGAGAAATTACCAAAGTGATTAAGGCGATCAAAAATGATTAAGTGTAGATTGCTTTTGGTGACTAACATCATTCAAATAGCAGAAAACCATAGTGCGTTCATGGTCATTTCAAGGTTAACCAGTTACAGAGTGCCTCCTGCTCTCATTCTTCCACATTCTCTATGTTTTTAGGTAGGTCCTTCAGCTCTCTTCCTTCTAGTTTCTCATTTTCTCATTTTCTTACTTTTGTCTCGCTTGCTTTTTGTTCCATTTTTATTTTCTATTTCTAGTTTTTCTCTTGTTGTTGCCTCTCATCTTGGGATGGCTCTGCTAGAGGGTGGTCCACCCTCTGTGCAATTTTAAGCTAGTGTGAATGTTTCTGTATATACCTGTAAATTACATGTAGATAGCTGTGTATAGGTTGTTTTAGGGTCATTTTATTTCGGCCTATGAGTTTGCTTTGGCCCTATGTAAATTTGTATATTAGTGTATATTTGATATATATCCTTCCAGTCTGTTGATTATCTTTCCATGATCTCTCACGTTTAATCAAATTATGGGGTTCGTCAGAGAGGTATTCACCATGGTTTGAAATTAGTACCTCACCTATTTGGGCCATCGGGGCTTTCTCTATCCTCTGTCATGTTGTCTTAATGGTAGGATTAATCTCCCATGAATGGGCATTAAAAGAATGTCCCATTTGGCATTCATTTCATGTCATCCCAATTGTTTCCATTAAGAGCCTTTATGCTACCTGTCGCATGGCCATGTGATGACCCATGTCAGCCGAGTATGGCTTTCTTTCGATCATGTTGACAATGACTAGTTTCTCTGAACTCCAAGTGCCAAGAATACCCTAGGTCTTCATTCCATTTTTGTCACCTAAACTAATATCCATAACCTCTGGGCATTGATTAGAATCCAATCCTTATTAACTTTGATGTTATGGGATTTTGATGCATACTAATACTTTTTGAGCAGGTGTGAAATGGTGGTGAATTCTCTGGAGACCCTAAAATGTTGTATTTTATCATATAATATGTATTGATAGTTCTCTAGTCTTGTAGGTTAAAGATAATCTGATCAAAATGTCTGAAGTGATAACTCCTCTTGATAGTCCAGAGCTTCCGAGTACCTCCACTCGAGTGGCCACGAAAACTAAGGCTGAGAAGATGCTGGCCAAACTACTATTAACCTCCAAATACCCAAGGGAGGGTGCTCTTGTGGGGTCCAAGGTGAACTCCAAGCTACAGGAAATAACAGATACAAAGCCCAGACTTTGGGCTGAAATGCAGGGCTTGGTCCAAGCCATATACCAACAGAGGACTGTCGGAGATGATATGGCAAAATATATGACCACCTCTAGAATTACTAAGGCCACAAGTTTTACTTACTCGGTACAAGAACCAGAGCTAATACTTAAACTAGAGACACTCTACAACACTCCCACCTAGATTGTTTTGCTCGTTGATCCCCAGCCACTACACTACGTGGTGCCCATCGTCAATTTGGATGCGGCCACTTTTTCTTTGGGGCTGGGCATCCTCCAATTCAAGGGAGCCATTGTTCTCTCCCGCTCTACATCACTAAAGGAGTTTGGGGAAGCATCCCTCCTCTCCTGGAAACATCTCAAAACACACTGGTTTAAGTCCCCAAGGAGGGACTATAAGAAGATGAAGCTGGAGATTCCCCACGAGGACTTTAAGGAATGTATCAAAGTGGGAATTATATTTCTATGCAGGCTCTTTAGAGAGCCCCATGCCTAGGATTTTTGGCATGGATGTATTAATTTATCTACTGCATCACCACCCATAGTTAGACCTTCAACTGGGTGACTATCATTTCCAACCATGTAGACGCACAGCTAAAGAGTGTCCTCCAAAATTCCAAATTTTACATGACATCATATGTATTGTGGGCACTGGCCCAATAGAGACCTACTTTGCAGGGTTTGCAAATAGTGGATGTTCTCGGGAATGAGCCTGACTAGTTGGTGCCATGGGAACATTATCCTCAGGTTCAGTGGGAACTTAGCTTCTCTAATTTTTGCTGGGTAAATGATGTGTTCATTTACCACAACATTTTGACTCTTACTCAGTTTACTGGGTACCAATTGTCACAGGAGGCGATGAACATGGTAAGCACTTATGAAAATTATTTCATTCAATTCTCAAAACATACATACATTTGGGTGACCGAATTCTCTGGGAAACCCTACCTACTCCCCAGATATTGAGTGGATATGATCATTCTTTTGTAGTTCTACAGGCAGATCCTAGAGCTCCACACATTCTTTGCCTTTAAAAAGGTTGTATCTATTCCATTCTTGATGGTTTGCGGGAACTATTCTTTTAGTCTCATGGCGTCCAAGGAGGTTGACAATGAACTTAAGAGTCTGGGACTGGCGGAATTCCACCACACCAGAAGCAATTTTGACCCAGTCAGAAAAATATGGGAGGCACTACCCCGGGCATCCGCACCACATAAAGATGATATTGAATATTTCTAGGTAGATTTCCAAGATAATTTTGGTCTCTGGGCCCAGAAACACTCCCACATGTCAAAATTTTTAATGAAAGCCCTTAACCTTTAGGGTTTTCTAAAAGATTTCATGGACGATGGGACTCTAGAGGACCCAACATATAAAGAGTAGGGGATCAACAAGTTGGATCTCCCTCTGGTGAATTGGGGTACCCCAGAGAACTTAACAATTGAAGAGGTGTGCCACCCCATTATAGATAATAATCATACATACTTTGAGTGGGTGTGTCCAAGGAGCACCCATAAGGGACCAATTGTGCGAAGGTCTGCTTTGACCTTTGGAGTCGCAGGACTGAGCAAAAGCAAGGGGAAGGAGAAAGAAAGTGGCCTAACCCAAGTTCCTTCCCATTGTCCGCTCCAAATGATGGCACAGATTGATGAATAGATGGAGGCATTGATGCTGACAAGCCAGAAGATAAGTGCCCAGCTTTCTCGCAGCCTCCTCACAACTCCTGTGGCCTCCACTCACTTGGCGAGATCCCTATCGGTGGAAACATTAATGAGCAAGAAGGCCTTCGCCAAGGCAAAGCCTACAAATATTCTGGATGCTGGGGTCCCATTAAAAAGAAAGAAGAAGAAGAAGGTAAACCCTACCCTAGGAACAAACATGGGCCTTGGAATGCCCGACATTCCCCTAGTAGAGGTCAGTTTGGATTCCTCTGAACTGGATGATATATCAGAGGCCTCTCCCCCGCATGATGACTTTGATGACATCTTCAAGACAGATGAGCTCATGAACCTGTATGGGGAAATAGACTAGGTGGTGTAAGAAATTTCCACCCAAGAAAAGGAAGGGACCCTCGCCAAAGAAGTCCCAGAGAAAGGAGCTGTCGCAGAGCAGGAAGTCTGGGCAGAAGCATAGAAGGAACCTAAGCAAGAGGAAATACTGGTCCAAGATATCAAGACAGAACCAAGGAAAGAAACCAATGAGAAATTAATGACTGGGGAAATCAAACCCATGGGATCAATTGTACCCCCAATCATCATGCTCTAGACACCTTTGGTTATTTTGGGTGACCAAGTGCCCCGAAGTGCATTTGGCGAGGTGATCTCAGCAGCCCAAATGTTAAACCTTGGCTAGACACCTCCACCACCTCTGGAGGATATTTCAATGGAGAAGGAGATCCTAACAAACAATGCCAAAGAAGACGAACAATAGTAGTAGGATGAGGGGGAAATCCCCAAAGATATAAATGTTGATTCACCAGATGCTGAGAAAGACAGGGAAATCCTCAATAATATAGGTGATGCTGATGCCAACATAAATGATATCCCAGACATCACAGATAAGGATGCCAATAGGGTGGAAGAGACTGAGGCCTCTGGAGAATAGTAACATGAAAAGGAGATAGAGCCTGATGAAATTGCAGATACCAAGAATGCACCACCAGATTTCAAAGGGAGTCCCAATACTCAAGCCTTGGCAAAAAAACCACCCCAGCTGACATAATCGATGGTGGAGTCTAGAAAGAGAAGTCTAGAAAGAGAAGTCTAGAAAGAGAAAGGCCCCGATGGAAGCAATAGGTGTTCCACTCTCCTTGGCTGAGATGATGACCTAGACCGTAGAGGCCAAGAAGCCCAAAAAGGCCTGAACAGTCCATACCCTCCAGACAGGTCTGGGAGGAAGCACAGTTACAACAATTGCAACACCTCCCCCAGATAAAAATGCGGTGATGATAAGGGCCAAAGATTACAAAATCACAGAGGTACCTCTAGGGAGGAGAGATAAGAAGGGAGAGTTGGACCTGCTATGAGAGGCGACTTGGGCAGTAGAATCTTGCTATGAAAAAAAATCATAGAAATTTAAGGAGGAAAGGGAAAAGAACAAAAATCTTCTCAGACTTCTAGCAGAGCTTATGCAGCCCCTGACTAAGATCCATCTGGAAGCTTCCACCTCTGGATCACCGATTCCAAAGGGTGACATGGATGCTAGTAGGGCCATGAAGAAGAAGGCACAGGCTGTAGATGGGTGGATCTCTGAGAAAATAGGGGTCGTAAGGCAATTTTTAATTGTATCCCTCTCGAACCTTTACTTGGCCAAAAATCTCTTTGGCCAAGTAACCAATGCCATTGTTATATGGGAAGGGAGCTTGGATAAATATGAAGTGTGGAAGATCAGGTTAGATAAATTCATCAAATCTAGAGAAGAGGCCGTCACTAAGATGGGAATTTTGGGAGAGGAATCATTCAATTTCCTTCGGGCCCAGTACTCTAGACTTGGCCTCAAAATTGAGGTGTGCAAGCAACTGGTCACATCCCTGAGGGAAAAATTCATGATGGTCTAGTATCTATTGGACCTATTTAAAGCATTCATTGTAAGGGTGTCACAAGTTGATCCCTTCACCACTAGAACATGCACCCTGGAGGATTACGTCCTCAGTAAATATGATGAGTTGATGGAGTCCCTGTATCAGTCCATCGGGGACTTTGACGAAGGAAATCTATCAAGAATATCTAAGATGATGCTCTAGGCTCATGACTCCATAAAATTAGTAGAATAATTCTGGAATGGGGTTGGAGAGGTTGAAGAAAAGTTTGAGGCTGTTTGCGGCCGGTGGAATAGTATTAAGGACATATATGAAGATGACATCAGCCAAGTCTTAAAAGCATTCAAGAACAGTAAAGGACAATAAAGTTCTATGAATTTTGGGGATTATCACCAGAAAGGTGTATTTTGAGCATTCATTATTCTTTGAGTGCAAGATCCTAGATCCTAGAGTGCCAGATCTAACAGTTTTGTATTATTTTGGTGACCTGTGTCCAGTTTCCCTGGAGCTGACCGGTCACTATGTGGCAGTTAATAATGGGGGTCAAAAAGTGGGTGATCCCAATAGCGTGTGCCAGATGGAAAGGTGGTTTTGACAGATGGTATTCTCGAGGAACCACTCCAACATTAACTACCTGGTGCATCAAAGATAGTGATCCACATATTGCATTGATGAGGCATGTAGCCTCAAACTCTAGAGAGATCAGATTTCCTCTATTCTTCCTCTGGCGCTCTTCTCAAGGCTGATTCTTCCATACTTCTCTTGTCTTATTCTTGTGACATGTCAGACCTCGGTCCTCTTCGAGGTGATTGTAAATGTGGTGTAGGTAGTACCAGCCATCGGATACTATATTTTATTGTTGAGTGTAAAGTTAGATTAGGTTAACTTTAGGGAAAGTATGTGTATAAATAACAAGTCCAACCTCATTTCAAGGGTCATCAAAATTGATGAGTTTGTAGTCTATAATGATAAAATTTCAGCATTTTCATTTCATGTAGTTTCCGAGCTCAATGCTCAATAGTTCTTAGTAGTTCTCAGTAGCTAGATGCTCTACTGGAGCCATTGATGTACACAACAGTGATGCTGGAAAACTGTTAATAAAGAAGGAAGGATTCTTGCAATGATGTTGTTGGTGTCTTGATCTCTAAGTTAAGAATCTTTTGTGCTGTATGTTTTTCATTTCCTTTGCTCTAATGTTTAAGTAGATTAATGACCTCTTTCCCCTTGCTATTGAACATGGATGAATTCTTGGTTCTGTATATGTTTAGTATTTAGTATAGTTCATTAGAGCATGGTTGATGTTTTACATGTATTTGCATAAATATAAGTAGAATGAATACACTCTAACCCTGACATATATTTTGAATTTTTTTTTATAATCAAAATGCTTACAGGAAACCCCAACTTACCAAAATCCCTGGAGAAGATGAGCCAAGAAAAAATAGCTAACCCCATGAACAAAATGGTCACACACCCAACTTAGCTCCCACACTATCAAGACCTAACACTCAGGTGCTTGAAGGCTTGGATAATTTATTCCCCAGACCACCTTTACAGGCGAAGTTGGCCGGTACCCGATGACAAATTACATTTGTTGATGAGACCGGTGACAAAGTCTCGTCAACAAGTATATACTTCCCATTATTTCCAACAATTGGTATTAGAGCTAGATCTCTTAATTGGAAAAGTTTAAAGACTCAAGAGAAAAGATTATACAATGGAGAAGTATAGGCTTGAAAAAAGTATTGAGAATCAAAAGGTAGAAATTTAGATCTTTTATGAGTAGTATAAAGAAGCTAGAATCAGGATGAGACAGTTGCTTGATGAAAGAAAGATTATGGCATCTCGCTATAATGAAACTGACTACCAAGAAGAAGAGATACTTGATCTATTTGAGTCATCAGGATCTACAACAAGCAAATAATCAGACACATCTAAAGAAAGCATCATAAGTTTAAATGAAATCAATCAACATTTGGCTAGACAAGTAAAATCTTTGTAAATCGGTCAAGAGACACAGATGGTAAGAATGATTGATTTTATAAACAATGCTAGACAAGCTGAGGAAGAAATAACACTAGATATTGATGAGAAAAGGAAGATTACTGAAAAGCTACAAGAGAAAGAGTCAGAAATACAAAGAATTGTAGAACATCATCATGAAATCACAAATCAGATTACTCTCATGAGTCAAGAGGCAAACAAAATGAATACAGAACTCATTGAAAGAATAGAAGCTATCGGTGAGCAAAGAGAGAAAATGAAAAGCTTAAACATGAAGTGAGAATTTATCAACAACATAATGACATGATTAAGAGAGCCGAAGAAAGCACCAAAAGAATGGATAATTTTCTGGAAGGACAAAGAAGAGTCAACAATAGTACTAGACTAGGGTATACCAAAAATGAAGAATCACCAAACCAAGCTGATCCAAAGAATGTCTATGCAAATCCAAGACAAAGAAAGCTAACATGCAATCACTATGGAAGGCCAGGCCACACATAAAATGTATGAAAAAGAAAAATGAAAGGTATTCGTCAATCTAAATCTTCATTCATAGGAATTTGTTATAAATGTAACAAGAAAGGACATAAAGCATATGAATGTAAATCTGAGGTGAAACAACCAAAGAAGGAAACCTACATGGAAAAATACTCTCCTGCTTACAAAATGCATGGGAAAACACCTCTTGAATGCAAGAAGAAGAAAAAGAAAGCATGGAAGCCTAAAGATCAATAAAATTCTTATCAACTAAAAAGAGTCGGTAACTCATATGATTTGGATTACAAAACATGGGAAAAATATACAACATGTGGAAGATTTGATCATTAGTATGAATTTAGAATAACTGAGAGGGAAATTATCCTTAGGTCCAGATGTGCCCATATAAAAATTTAAACCAACTTCAACAACTCAGATCTGCTCGACAGTAATAAACAAAAAAAGTGTGTAGTTTATTGTACTAATGAAATAAGCTTGCAGAAACTTAATAGTAAAACACAACAATAACATTCACACATTTTGACACCATGATTTAATGTGGAAACCCAATATGGGAAAAACCACTAGTAACATGCTGCAAAAATTTCACTCTTCTGAAGTGATGCCGTGTGAGGAGCCAACCCTGTTAAAGGTTACAAAACACACTGTCAAATGTGACCTGGTTAAAGGATTTAGTCACCTTGTTAGGAGTGGCCTTGTTAGAGGACTTAGAACATTCCAATCTGAATGTCAAATTGTTCAAAGGATTTATACAATGATTGTTAGGTCAACCTAGTTAAAGGATTTGAATTGATACAATGGTTAGAAAGTAATCAGCAGGTGTGATCTGATACATACAACTTACTTTGCAAATCTAGATCCAGTTTTAGCTCTAAAGCTAATTCACTGAGTGGCCTCCATTTACATCTCAAACTTCAGATCTTCTTGGAAATCCATCAAGCAATCTCTCTCTACTTCTCTGCTCATCCTTCTCTGCTTAGGTCTTTCCAATCAGTCAATCAAGCATGCAACACTTTGCATTCCACTTCTCCTTACACTTGGATACAATAACAATAACCATAATAGATTATATAATACCTCTTCATCTAGGTCAGATAAATATTTTGCCACTTAATCAAGATCGTAGATCTTAGGTTAGGTCAAATCTAATGGATCTTTCCATCATTACATTTAATTTACTTCTCCAATATAGTCATTAATTAAACATTGAATCCATGTGCTAATAACAGTTTCCTATGCATTAAATGAATGTGGACCAATCTTAATTAATAATGCATATCCCAATAGAATAAAATATGTCGGCGATAGATCTAAAATCTCATCAATAAACAAAATATTGTTTCTCAGCTTTCTCTATCTCCCTCGGCATTTCACTGGTGCTTTACATCATCTTTTCTTTTCTCGGTATCACCTTTTTCTTTTCTCGACATCGACTTTTCTTTTCTCGGCATTGACCTTCTAGTGAACTGTCAATGATAGATAAACAACGTATCACTTTACCAAAGTGCCAAATGATCAAGTACCCTTGTGTATACTCATAACTCAACCATTTCCTTGGTCTTCTTGTTATCCCATTCTTTTCAAATCTTCATCAATCAATGGATAAGGTACTCAAACATGCAACAATAGTCTCACCAGTTAAGGTTTGACATCAATGACAAAATAACAATTGTCTACATTGTAGCAATCTTTCCAACAATCTCCCTCTTTGGCATTGATGGCAACACTAAAATATAAAACAATAATTTCCAACCAAAGTTACCATACAATCCAAAAAGTGCATGTGTTCCTGATATGAACAAATCTTCATTAATGTCTTTAGCTTCATTTTGACTCCCTCAGTGTCTATAATCACACTGAAATGTTTTATGTTACTGTTTAGCTCCCTCTTTCAGTAATATCTCCCTTGTATCTTTTGGTATCTATTGTTTTAGCAATAATCTCCCTCTTTGACAACAATGCCAAAGATGTTGACATCTACATCATGTAGATTCTTTTGTTCTAATCTTTGTATGATGTTATTTCCTGTCATCTTGTGTATGACTGATCTACTTTTTTGTTCTTGTTTTCCACTTCACAATTTTTAGGTAGCATCCTAGAAATGTGACTTATTGTGCATCAATGTGTCAAGTGTTCTAATTAAAACATTTGATGCAATAGTACCATTCCAAACTAGTTAGCCTCTGTTAGGGGAATTACCCCCAATTTACCTCTTAGATACTCATGAGCATCCTTGGGTAATGCTTTTGTAAATATGTCTGCCAACTATTCCTTAGTGTTCACATATTCCAGTCTCACTTCCTTCTTATGAACTAGCTCCCTCAAGTAATGATACTTGATAGCTATATGTTTTGTCTTAGAGTGCATTACAGGATTTTTAGAAATATTAATGACACTTGTGTTATCACAATATATGACAACTGGTTCTGTGATCTCCTCCTTCATACCTTTCAGTAGTATCTTCAACCACACAATATTTGAACAATTAACTACTGATACCACATACTCGGCTTCAGCTATAGATTGTGAGGTGCAATTCTATTTTTTGCTTGTCTAGGAAACTAATCTTTTCCCTAAAAGAAATGCTCCTCCTGTGGTGCTTTTTTCTATCATCAACATTACCAGCCCAGTTAGAATCAATATAGACTCTAAGTTCAAACTTGTCATTCCTTTTGTAATATAGGTCATAGTATTTTGTACCTTTCAAATATCTCTAAATTATTTTCACTGCCATTATATGTGTCTCTTTTGGATTAGCAGAAAATTTAGCAATAATTCCAACTGCTAATGCAATATCAGGTCTACTATGCACAACATATTGCAGCTTACCAATCATTGGTCTGTATAGTGTTTGATTTACCTTTTTTGTATCATCATTCTTTGTCAACTTTTGTCCAGTATCCATGGGTGTACTCACTAGTTTTGAATCTTCCATACCAAAAGTTTTCAGTATCTCCTTGATATATTCTGATTGTGTAATATAGATACCATTCTTTATTTGATGTATTTGTAGTCCAACAAAGAATTTTATCTCACCAAACATAGACATTTCAAATTTAGTTTGCATCTCTTTTGAAAATGCTTTACATATCATATCTTGTCCACTAAATATGATGTCATCAACAAAAATTTCAGCCACTAAAATTCCTTTACCTTGCTCTGTTTTCAAATACAAATTTTTGTTGTCATTTGTTCTTGCAAATCCAATCTTCATCAGATAATTTTGCAATCTTTCATACCATGCTCTGGGTGCTTGTTTTAGTCCATATAATGCCTTGTGCAGTCTGCAAACCATGTTCCTTTTACTTGGGTTAACAAATCCATCAACTTTTTCATTATATACTTCCTCTTCTAATATTCCATTTAGAAATGTTGACTTCACATCCATTTGATAGACTTTAAATCCTTTGTAGGCTGCATATGCAAGTAGAGTTCTTACACCCTCCAATCTTGCAACTAGGGCAAATGTATCTCCATAGTCAATTCCTTCCTCTTGTGCATAAGCTTTGCATACTAGTCTTGCTTTATTCCTTGTTACCTCTCCATATTAATTTAGCTTGTTTTTGAATACCCACTTTATACCAATTACATTTTTGTTGTCAAGTCTCAGTACTAGTGTCCATGTCTTGTTGTTTTCAATCTGGTTTATCTCTTCATTCATGGATTGAATCTAGTCTTCATTGTCCAAAGCATATTTTACTGTCTTAGGATCAAAATCACATAGAAAACATGTGTCTTCTCTTAAGTTGCCTCTTGTCATAACTGTAGAATCCTTTGCTCCTATGATTTGATCAGGTTTATGGTGCCTTCTTACATATTTTTCCAAAGTAGGCTCTTTCTCAGCTTCAATTTGATCATTCAAGTTCAATTCAGGGTGAAACTGTAACTCGATATCTCCATCAGATAGCTCAGAAATCACCTCTTGTTGCCCAACAATTTCATTTTGTGTCTCGACAGATGCAGACTGTTGCTTGGAAACTTCTTTTTTAGTTTCGTTAGAATCCTCCTCTTCAGGATATGTGAATGATCTATAAATTTCAGGCTCAATTATGCTTTTAGCTTCATTTCTTTCTACATATTCATCAATTCTAACATTTTCACTTTCCACAATTTTGTTAGTGTTAGAATTCAAACATTTGTATTCCTTACTCTTAGTAGAATACCCAAGAAATATGCCTTCTTCTCCTTTAGCATCAAGTTTACCATTTCTGTTATCCTTCAGTATAAAACATTTTCTCCCAAAGACTTTAAAATAACTTACAGTAGGTGCATATCCATACCATATCTCATAAGGTGTAGTATTTGTACCTTTCTTGACTTGTACTCTATTTAAGGTATAAAAAACTGTACTTACAACTTCTCTCCAATATTTCTGTGCAACATTTTTCTCCATCATTAATGTTCTGGCACAATCCATGATAGATCAATTTATTCTTTCAGCTATACCATTTTGTGGTGGTGTCCTAGGTGCTGACATCTGTCTTTTTATCCCTTAGTCATTGTAGAACCTATTAAACTCATTATAAATGAACTCACCTCCTCTGTCAGATCTTAGACATTTCAGACTCTTACCTGTTTCCTTTTCAATTTTTGTCAAGTACCACTTAAATAATTGAAATGCATCATATTTTTCTTTGAGAAACATAAAAGTCATCATCCAAGAGTAGTCATCTACAAATAGAATAAAATATTTGTCTCCACAGTAACTTTTCTCACCAATGGGTCCACAAAGGTCAGTATGAACTAATTCCAAAATATTCTCAGAAGTGTGAGTTTTTATTTTAAAACAAGATTTGGTCATTTTACCCAACTGACATTGCTTGCACATTGCATTCTCAGGTTTCTTTAACTTAGGTAGCCCTCTAACTTTTTTCAATTTACTTATGCTTACCAAGTTATCAAAGTTAACATGACATAGCCTCTTATGCCATAACCAAACATCATTATATTATGCAAACAAGCATGTCTCTTCAACTAAATCTAGATAGAACAAGTTACCTTTTGTTTGCTCACCACCTCCAACTAATTCTCCATTGGCATCATAGATCTTTTTTTTCCTGTGATGGAATTCAACTCTATAACCAGAAGCGTTCAACTATGAAACACTCAACAAGTTATACTTAATATCATCAACCCAGTATACATCATCACATCTAATCTTGTTAGTCAATTGAATTGATCCTTTTCTTTTGACTCTACAAGGTGTATCATTACCAAACTTAACATATCCACCTTTGCATTGATCTAAGGTTTCAAATTTGTCCTTATCACCAGTCATGTGATGTGATCAACCACTACCAATAATCCAATGATCACCTTTACTCATATAAGAAATTAGTGCAATTTTCTCATCATCATCAGAATCATCTTTCATTGCAACATACACTACTTCTATATCATTTTCATCAGATTTGTCAGATTCACTGTTAGAATCTTCTTCAGCTATATAAAAAGATTTCTTACCTTTGTCTTTGTAATCCTTGTACTTTCTATATTGTTGGTCATCCTTTCTATTTTTGTACTTGTTGTCTCTTCTTTCATCTTTTTCATTCTTGTCAGGACATCTAGTAGCAATATGACCAACTTCGTTACAAGAAAAACAAATAATAGGAAGTTTACCTTTGAATTTTCCTTTTCCTCTAGCTAGTTTCCTTGCCATAAGTGCCTCAAGCTCTTCTAGATCATCATCTGAGGTGTCACTATCACTATCCACATATTTCTTTCCTTTCCTTGATTTGCTGATGACCATCTGTGACTTGAATGCAGATTCAATAGTTTGTGGAGTATAGTTTTCAAAATTTGACATCTCAAATGTAGTAAGTCTGCCTACCAGACTTTCCAAAGTTAAATTGTTATTAGGAGTACATCTCAATTCTTGAATTGTAGATACTCTAATAGCATAAATAGGAAGAAATGTTCTCAGTACCTTGCTCATGATAGTATCTTCATCAATGGTTCCCTTAGCTCCTCTAATAGCATTTACAACTTCCTTTATCCTATCATAATATTGCACTATATTTTCTCCTTCTTGCATTTTTAAA
>MU223355.1:282836-318299 GCA_018584345.1 Thuja plicata | reverse complement strand
TCAAATCAGAAATTGAAGGGAAAAGTAGATGAAGGAAGGAGAGAAGTCCAATTTCAGATTGGAGATATGGTAATGGTACATCTGAACAAAGCCAGATTACAGAAGGGGATACCTACTAAGTTACAAATGAGGAGAATAGGTCCCTGCAAAATTTTGGAAAAATATGGGCAGAATGCCTATAAAATTGATTTACCTAACCATTTCGATATATCACCTATTTTTAATGTGCAGGATTTGATTCCATACAAAGGACCAGTGATAGCTGCAAGCATTCAACAGAGGGAGATAGGAAAAGATGTCCAAGACATCCAGGTTCAGCCTAAATCCAAGTTGCAGGAAGAGAAAATTCTGGATTCCAGGATTCAGAAGACAACCAGGCGTCAGGTATACAAAGAATACCTAGTAAAGTGGTCAGGGTTACCAGAGGTAGAAGCTACCTGGTTGGACGAAGCAGAATGCAGAAGATAGGGAATTAGTTCGGCCTTGTTGCCGACTAGTTCCAGTTGAATTTTTCTGTCTCAGAGAGGGGGGGAGTACGGTGTAGAGCACCCTAGGGTTTAGCTCAAAACCCTAGCCCCAGCAATTTTGAACAAGTTTTGATCCAAGTCACATAATGAGCAAGTCATGTTTTGCATTGTTGCTCAGTCGCGGAGCCAGCAGCGAGCAGAAAGGTAATGCATCACACACTCGCGAGCTACGAAAACAGTTCACTTATTAGTGAGCGAGTGCGCGACGAGGAACTAGTCGCTCAGTCACAGACGACTAGTAGAAAAGACAGTGCGCGACAATGCGACGAGGAGCTCATCGCCCAGTCACGAGTCAATTCGCAGTAAGAGAAAACACGGTGTGACAACGTGATGGGTGATCAATCGCTCAGTCACGAAGACAAACAGCTCAGTCCTGGTGTGCGAGTGAGCGACACCTTGTGCATCGCAAGGTCGTAGGTGACTTGACGGTTAAGTGAAAAGCATGACGAGTGCGCGACATGAGCTCATCGCTCAGTCGCAAGGACATAGCCAGCTCGTGTAGAAGTGCAGCGAGTGCGCGACTAATGTGCATCACAGACTTGCAGAGCAAGGAGTAGCTCATGGAGAAGCAGTGCGGGTGTGCAATTTGAGATCATCGCTCGGTCGTGATAGAAATAGTAGCTCAGGACAATGCATTGTGGGTGCGCGATAAGGAGTCATCGCTCAGTCGCGAGGTAAAAGTTCAAACACAGAAAGACATAGCGAGAGCGCGACAAGCAAGTAATCGCTCAGTCGCAGACTAAGACATAAAGAAGGATTTTCATTCGCGACTATGCGATGAAGAGAAGAACTAGTTGAATGATAAAGTGTGCTGACGTGTCGATAGGAGAAAGCGTTGAAAAGGTCATAACCGCCAAATCAGAAAGGAGAATGACACGAAGGAAAAGAGACTATCCAAAATGTCGACCATGCAGAGAAGAGATGACAGTTTGCAGAGAGCATGAAGAACAGAGAATAGCTGGAGGACTAAGATCGACAGGTAACCACCAGGGTTACAGAATCAAGGAGAAGACAGAGATAAAACCGAGAAGAAGAATCAGTGAGAGGGTTCAGTTCGGTTGTTGTTCAGTGAAGCTGTTCATGACAGTTAGTTAGTAACAGAGAGTTTCTGTAGACTAGCAGAAAGTTGTAATATTCTGTGTTATCAATAAAGAGACATTTTGTCTGTATTTTACTTGTTTTGTTATTCTGATCAGACTTCTGTAAAGTGTTGTTTTGTTTCTGTTTGATAATATGGGTGCTTCTTGACTCTGATAATCTGCTAGATGGATTGTGACAGTCAAGAAGCATCCACCTTGTATATTATGTTTGTTTCTGTATTTATGTTAGTGGAGAAGCTAGTTGAGTTTGCAGACAAGTCCTAGGCGAGCCTATGGTCCGGCTAGAGAACTTGTAGATGAGATAGATAAGTAAGAAGGTGCATGACTATAGGGAATTCAGTCATGAAGAGTGAGAGACAGTGAGGAGTAAAACATTTCGGTGGGTAGGGAACCTAGGAGAGAGGGAACAGAATAGTCCTTCTGGTTAGGGTCTGAGAGTAGCCCTAAGAGACTCAAGGGTGAGTCTAGAGAGTCCTGAATCAAAGAGGATTCCAGGTGAGATTCCTAGAAGAGAGTAGGAATTTCAGAGAGTTAGGTGACCTCCCCATCATAAATGCACCTCATGGTGAGAGAAGTGATCCTTAGATTGAATACATTATTCCTAAGAGAGGCTTTGGGCATGATTACTAAGCACCTATTGTGAGACAGTTCATTTTTGGCACCGCTACCGAGGATGGTGTCAAGCTAAGAAACCTTTTGAGTCTTTTAGTTAGTTTAATGGTTTGTGGTCCTAAATTTGCTTCACCAGTGTGAAGAATTCATTTGTATGCATCAAAGGGGAAGAAGAAGAGACAAATATGGCAGATTTCTTCTAGGAGAACTTGCAAATTTGAATGAGCAAGTTGAAGAAGTTGAGTTACCTTTTGTTGATGCAAGTCCCGAGTTTCTTGCAGCATCTACCGTTGGAGAAGGATCTTTTGATATAAGTGGTTTCTGGCCTTTTTCTGAAATCTTGGCCAGCTTTCTTGATAATTCTGACCCAAATGCACCTGCTAATAACAATCTTGTGGCTAATATTCCTTTCCAACAATAAGTATGACCCCTGATACCTCCAGTAATGGCACACCCTACTTTCCCATTTCCTCTGCCAAGCTTTATAAACAATGGAAACCTCAAGAATATACCCTCAGCTACACTTCCAAAATTTTATGGGCTAGTAATCAAAGATCCTTACACCTTTTTGTTTGAGTTTGACATCCTCTGTCATAGCTTTGACTATAACACTGATGCCCACAAACTTAAGCTGTTTCTAGCAACACTGAAAGAGTCATCCTTACGGTGGTTCATGGGATTAGGAGCAAATGCAGCAGGCACATGGGATGAGATGCAGACCCTGTTTCTAGAAAAATACAAAGAATATTACAAGGGGAGTGACCCAAGGGGAGATGACTTTTTTAGAATGTCACAGAAGGAGGATGAAACTTTGGAGGACTATGTTTCATGTTTTCTATACACCATGCAGAAGAATCCCCAACATGTTCTGGTGGAGGATTCATAAAAACTATTCTTCTTGAGAGGAGTGAACGACAGCTATCTGGAAGCATTGGACCTCATGGCAGGTGGGGACATATCCGAATCCTCTTGGGATGATCTCAAGAAAATCTGTCTCAACTACTCTAGATCAACTGGGAAGAAAGGCAGAGGATATCGGTCTACAACAATTAAAGGGAGCAGTACAGGTGTTTCTAAGTTGGAGATATCTAACTTTCTAGAATATTTCAAGAAAGACATCATTAATGATGTTTCCACACATCTCAACACCATGACTGGTAAGAAGAAACATGCAGACGCTGAATTGCAATTGGCTGAATATTGTCCTCGTTACCAGAAACAAAATAAATACTATGAGTGCAAGCTGGTGGCAAACCTGGAAAATCAATATTTGCCTACTGAGTACATAAAGATAGAAGGAGATAATGAGAAAGTGTTCTTCATTGCTCAACATTTCCCATGGGAACCATGACAAGGTATGCCTCAGGACCCATTACAATTTTCAAATCCTTACAATAGTCAATGAAAAAACCAAAGTTATTAGAATAATCCTTAGTACTCTCAGCCACCTTGGAATAACCAGTGGCCTCACCAGCAAAATAACCAATGGCCTAACTAGCAAAATAACTAGTGGCCTAACCAGCAAAACCAATGGCAACCACTGCCAGGGAATTGGCAGAAAAATAATCAATGGAGGGGACCTCCACAGTGGCCTAACCAAAACCCTACTTTTCCACAATTACCACCACCAATGCCGCTTCCTATAGCCACTAGCCCCAATCCAAAGAAAACACAATTGCCTGCTCAGCCACAACCAAATCTAAATAACAAGAAACAACACCAGCCAATGTATACTACTGATACACAACAATATCCTGCTTACGCTCTAGAGATATCTAACATACATCTGAGGTCAAGTACTCCTCTGCCTGCACCCAAACAACCTATTATCACAGAAGTTGCAAACACTCCTGCAACATCAACACCTCTTCCAAAGGCTATTTACAAAATACCACCCAATCAACTCAAAAATCTAGCAAAACTGATGATGAAACCACAGTTGAACCTCCTTTTCCACAAAGGCTCACAATATAAAAACCTATATCCCAAGAGGAAATCCTTTTGATATTCTTGAGTAGCTAAAAAATATGCACATCCAAATACCTCTGCTTCAAGCTATCAAAGATATTCCTATCTATGGGAAATCCATTAAGGATGCATTCCTTAAAAATCCTTGGAGGAAGAAGAAAGACCCTCAAACAGTTCATGTCATAGGGAAACTTGCAGATATCATGTTGGGAAAGGTATTTATACCCAAGTATTCAGACCCTGGAAGTCCAATAGTTGACTTGATAATTAATGGACAATCTGTTAAAAATGCTTTAGTTGATTTGGGGGAAACAATTAATGTGATGACCAAAGATACAATGCACAAACTAAGTATAGAAGGCTTAAGAACAACACCAACAATATTACAACTTGCTGATAGTTCAACAGTCACTCCAGATGGTCTTGTAGAAGATGTGGTAGTTACCCTAGACTCATGGGAATACCCTGCTGATTTTCTCATCTTATCACCAAAAGTAAAAAAATTTGGCTATCCAGTCATCTTGGGGAGACCTTGGTTAACCACCACTGATGCAAAAATTAGTTGCAGATCAGGAAGTATGACAATTTCAAATGGTCAGGCAATAAAGAAAATAACACTCTATCCTCCTGCCCAACCTCAGCCAGATTTGAAGGATCCCATTTGGCCAGAACTAGGAGATGAGGAAGAAGAGGTCAATTATGTTTCTCAGCTCATGATGATGCATAGATAGTCTTTTCTGAAAATGCAAGAGGAAGATGATGTAATACAGAGTATTCTTACCAATGAGTGTATAGCAGCAAAAGATGTTTCTGAAAGTATTATTCTGCAGCTATGTACCTATGAAGACTGTATCTTTCCAGCAAGCCCTGAAGTAATTAGTCAATTGTTACCATGTGAAATTGCTACAAACCCAATACTTGAGATGTCAAGGGTAGAGCTAACAACTGTTGTGGATATTTCCCCTAGTCATAATCTCCATGTAAACAATAAGTTGTCACCTCAGCAAATGGAATAGTTAACTAAACTCTTGTGTAAGCATGAGAAAGCCTTTGCTTGGAATTATGGATACATTCTAGGACTGAACCCCAAGCTCTGTACCCATAGGATCTGCATTAATGATGGCAGCTTACCACTATGCCAGCCTCAAAGAAGGATAAATCCAACATTGAGAGAGATAGTCAAAAGTGAATTACAAAAATTACTAGATGTTGGTTTCATCTATCCAATCTCTGATAGCAAGTGGGTATCACAGTTAGTCATTGTACCTAAGAAAGGGAGGAAATGGAGAATATGTGTGGAATACAAAGAGTTGAATAATGCCACAAAGAAGGATCATTTTCCTTTACCCTTTATTTATCAAGTCCTGGACACTCTAGCTAGTAAGAAATATTTCTCCTTTTTGGATGGATACAGTGGGTACAACCAGATCAGCATTGCTCCAGAAGATCAGGAAAAGACTACATTCACATGCCCTTGGGGTATATATGCCTATTCTATATTACCATTTGGTCTATGCAATGCAGCAGCTACCTTCCAGAGAGCTATAATCAACATTTTTGATGATATATCACATCATTGTATGGAGATATATATGGACGAATTTACTACATTTGTAGTCACCTTTGAGGAAGCCCTAAAGAATTTGGAAAGAGTGCTAATCAGATGTCAAGAACACAATTTGTCTCTCAATAGTGACAAATTTTTCATGATGATGCAAGAAGGCATAGTGCTGGGACATTTCATATCTGAAGCTGGAATCCAGGTAGATCCTATAAAAATAGAGGTAATTCTAATGTTGCCTATTCCTATAAAGCAGAAAGATGTTAGGTCTTTCCTAGGACATGTTGGCTACTATAGAAATTTTATCCAAAATTTTAGTCAAATAGATAGTCCTCTGTATACTTTGCTTACTAAAGAGGCTGAATTTAACTGGACAAAAGAATGTGATGAATCCTTCCTACAGCTTAAGAAATTGTTAACCACTGCACCCATACTTAGGGGTCCTAATTGGACTTTTCCATTTCACATTCACACAGATGCATCAAACTACGCAATAGGTGTTGTCCTAGGAAAAAAGTATAGTAACCTGGAAAATGCAATTTACTACATTAGCAAAAGCCTCCATGGACCAGAGTTAAACTACACAGTGACAGAGAAAGAATTACTAGCAGTAGTATATTCCTTGAACAAATTCTATCATTACATAAATGGCTATCCTATTTTTGTTCATACTGACCATGAAGCAATAAAATATCTCATGAAAAAGCCTACTATCATAGGCAGGTTAGCAAGATGGCTTTTTCTTTTGCAAGAATTTGACATTACTATAGTTGACAAGCCTGGCAAGGCAAACGTAGTAGCTAATTATCTGTCAAGAATCCACCATACAGAACAAGATACTACTCTGATAGATGATGCATTTCTAAATGAGCATTTTTTCCATATTGTTGTCCAAAGTCCATGGTATGCAGACATAGCTAATTACCTTACAACTAACAAAGTTCCAACACATTTTTCTTACAAAGAAAGAAGATTACTGGTTGAAAAAAGTTTTAATTTCTCTTGGATAGATAATATGCTATTTTACACTGGACCTGATCAAGTAATGTGCAGATGTGTGAGAGAAGATGAGACATATGACATTCTTCATGCCTGTCATGATGAACCATGTGGGGGAAACTTTGCAGCAAAAAGAACAACCCAAAATATTTTAACAACTGGATATTATTGGCCTACACTTCACAAGGATTCAACCAGCTATACAAGAAAGTGTGACAAATGTCAAAGAATGGGAAGACCGACTAAGTCTGATGAAATGCCATTAAATCCACAAGCGGTGGTCACTCCATTTGACAAATGGGGTATGGAATTCATTGGTCCAATAGACCCTCCATCCAATGGAAAGTCTTACATCTTGGTGTGCACCGATTATTTGACCAAATGGGTCGAAGTAAAAGCTATGAAACATACCCGAGACCATAAAGTTGCAGAATTTTTGTATGATGATATTTTCACAAGATATGGAGTACTGAGAGAGCTTGTAACTGACCAAGGTGCCCAATTCACTTCCAATTTAATAACAGAGCTCATGAAAGAATACAATATCAGACATAGGAAGTCCAACCCTTATCACCCTCAAGCCAATGGACAGGGTGAAGTTACAAATAAGGAAATAGAAGCCATCCTAACAAAGATAGTTCATCTGCATCGCCGGGACTGGAGAAGCCAACTATCAAAAGCCTTCTGGGTGTATCAGACAACTCGGAAGACCACTACAAGATTCACTCCATTTGAACTATTGTATGGAAAAATAGTTATGCTACCAGTTGAATTTGAACACAAAACACTGAGGCCAGCACTGCAGTTAAATATCGATCTTCCTGCAACACACAAGGAATGATTACTGCATCTCAATTCCCTGGATGAAATGTGTAAATCTGCACTAGAGAGAACTGAACTAATTCAAAAACAAAGTAAGAAATGGCATGAATCGCATATCAAGAGAAAACAATTTCAAGTTGGCGACTGGGCATTGTTGTATGATTCAAGATTTAAGGAAACACAAGGAAAGTTGTAGACAAGATGGCTAGGGCCATATGAAATAATCCATGTTTTCACTAATGGAGCCATCCATTTGATTATAATTGATCTAGTACACTTCAAGCTTCTAGTCAATGGACATCGTCTAAAGTTGTATCACCAACCTCAAACAAAAGAAGACTTCCTGCAGCAATTCAAACAACAAAAATTAAATGAGCAACAGGTAACACTTCCTGTAGTAGAGGGTGTGAACCTTCTTCCTGCAGCTTACCAGTAAAATCCATCAAGCATGTCCATAATAAATGCTTCATGTTCACATGAAGTACATTCTTCCATTCACTTTCTATTTCTACTTTCCAACTCATCTCACTTCTTTAATCTACCACCCACCCACCTTTTGCGTCATCATCATTTATTCCTTTAAAAAGCTTTCAATAAGCAGTCAGGTACACTGACGTAAGCCGCCACCACTTTTGTACCAATCTCACCACCTTTTCTGGCATGTGCAAAGATCGAATGATAGGTACGTACTTTTCAAATTTTTTCTATTTTTTGCGCATAGATTTTGATAATTGTATCTAGTACTGCAAAATATATATCATTACGACATTACGCCAGTTTCATCCCTCGTGCCACATCTGCCAAGTGTGGACACTTGTTAATGTTAAGTAGGGGGAGGGAAGTGTATTAATTCCAAACTGTCATTTCTATTTACGCCTGAAAGATTTTATGTCACTTCAAATCTGTACTTAGCCTTGCCTCATTAAATTTCTAAGTGTTATATCGCACAATTGTTGTACTCTTATTCCCGAATCCTCCATGATTGTCAAACTAGATGTGACTTATAATTAAGTTAAGTGACAACCTGTAGTAAATATTATAATCTCTCCTAATTTAATTCATCACCATTGTTCATGCCAAGAAAAATAGAGAAATTTAGGAGAAAGCTCATAGTCCTTGTAGTCAGGAATTCAAATAAGGAATAAGGCATCTACCTACTACTGAGAAGGAAAATTGAAAGTAGCAGGCATAGATGGGAGGAAAGCTATAGAGACATGAGCCAGTTGTGCATGGTGTGTTACTCTCAGATGTTGAGGTGGTAAGAAGATTCAATGCATGCGACTGGTTGGGGTATTTCCTAAGGTTAATA
Organism: Thuja plicata; assembly: GCA_018584345.1. Lineage (NCBI taxonomy): Eukaryota > Viridiplantae > Streptophyta > Pinopsida > Cupressales > Cupressaceae > Thuja > Thuja plicata. Next base: position 309,401 of record MU223355.1, on the reverse strand, counting down.
GAATTTGATGAGGACTCAACAGCATAATTTGTGACTACATTTGAAGAAGGTTAGGCAATGGTGTGGGAATTAATAGTGGTCACGACAGAGGAGTAGATTGTAGAAGTTATTGGATTACCAATGGTTGGAGAACATTACCCTAATTCTCATGATGCTAGATCAGCAAGGGCTCAGTTCACCCTACCTGGTGATCCTCCTTTGGAGATTACCATATAGGGTTGCAAGAGAATGTCTATCCCTCCACCGTATAATGAGTTGGCTATGCATATCATCAGGTATTTCACATGTGAAGGGATATTTTCCAATTTACACACACATCATTTTAAATTACTGAGTTATGTGAGGCATAATCTAGCAGTAAATGTTCCAAATTTTTTATATAACATGCTATGCATTAGTGCTGAAGAGACCCAAAAAGGGAATGCAAATTATGTTACCCACCATTCCCTAATTAAAATGTTAATAGAAAGATCTCTTAGGGATTCCTCTCCCATGACATGGTCAGAGTTTTTCTAGTACAAAACCCTACAACCACAAGTTAACCCTAATGAACAAATTGGGAATGATAATGTAATACCAACTGATCCAGCCATTGAAAAAGATACCCAAGGGGCAGAAACCATAAATCTTGAAGAAAATGTGTCCTTACCTACTCATGAGAGAAATGTACCTACCTCTTCTTGAGCCAAAGGAAAACAAAAATTAGAGGAAGAACCTTCAGTTCCTGCATCCAAACCACAAATCCCTACTTCGAAAGGGAAGAAAAGGAAGCCGGTTCCTGCAGCAGCTACTCCTACAGCAGAGAAGCCAAAGAAAATTACTAAAGAAAAGGCTATAGAAATTATGGAGACCCCTGTGCGAAGGATTACTAGAATGAGAGGGAAGCTCCCTAGGGAATCCTCCATAAGCCAACCCACTTCTCCTATGCAATCTGATGAACAACCCAATGTGCAAATAATTCAGGATGATTCCCCAAATCAGTCTGTGATTCCAGACTTTCCTCCGCACTCCACAAAAAATTATGAAGTTGAACCTGGTGATTTTCAAAATAGTTCCTAGGAAATCCATCAGGATATTCTATTCATTAACGAGGAGAATGCCTCAGTAATCCATCAGTTAGCCCATGCAAAAAATTCCTTAGTGCCCTACAACAGAACATGGTTAGTAAGTTTCCTAGAGTAGTCTTGGAAGGAACAGAGGAGGCAAAGAAATCAGACAGAAGATAGTGACCCGATCACATTGCAATCACTTCTCTTTGGATTGCATAATAAGTATGTGTTAAAAACAACTCTATGGAGAGAAGAAAAGAAGAAACTAAAGAAGGTCATAATAGAGCAAGAGGAAGAAATTGCAGAATTGAAAGAACAACTGGAAAAACAAAAATAGAAAATGGATCATGCCCTCAAATTAACTGATCAGATCATTGCATGTAGGCCACCTCCTAGGGTCTATACCATGTGTTTGAAGGAACAGTTCCTCTTGTTCCAACTAATTATGACCATAAAAGATATTGATTCTGAGTTCAAGTCAGCCCAAGAGTTTTATGGTCTTTATCAGACTCTTCCCTCATGGCAACAAAATCTCCTCTGTGAACTACACATGCATAACTTCATTATCCTAGCTGAGACTGAATGGAATCCTCTACTCTACATAGGGGATATCCACCTAAGGGCATTGATTTCTTGGATGCATAATGAAGCCAACTATGATAGACAATTGGAAAATTATAGGGAATAGGAGAAAACAGAGCCATTACCATTAAGGGCAGAGAGCAGCAAGCCATCTACACTCTTCAGAGATTGGCTCAATTTGACTTATGACAAAATTAAGGAAGAAACAAGGGACAAAATGTTTGGGATTAGAATAGAGGTTTATGCCGAATATGAAGGTTTATCTTGCTTTATATTTTAGAGAGCCCTGGCCAGAGCCAGAAGCAGATGGGGTAGGTTATCTGAGATATTAAAGAGATCAGAACCACATAGTCCTATCAACCTCCAAGCAGTTATCCAAAGGGTGCCAAAATACATACAACTGGGAAGGCAAACTAGACAAGAACTCTGGTGTCCACTCACCACGTAGCCACCGATGCTCCTCTGGCCCCTGCATGACATCAACACTAACAAACTTGACTAACTTCAAGAAGATCACAGAGTGGGTGTCTGGGAAAGAACAAGGGGGTTCTATTACACCTTTAAATGTCAAAGGAGAGGAAGAACATAGGTTGGAGATTTCAGGGCAATCACCAGAAGATATAATGCTTGAGGACAAGTATTTAGCTTGCCAAGGGGCAGATGATGAGCCTATTTTACTATCTTTATTATATTAGTCCTTGCACTCTATTTTCAAGTATTATTAGAACAATTGTGAACTTTAAGTTAGTTGAACTTTTGTTAAGTACAAAAAAGAACCATTAAGCAATAGGTGGAATAGATATGTCATATTACGCCAATATTATATATATGTTGTAGTATTTCATATAATAATCTGAATGTGTGTTCTAACATCTGGATTAATTTGATAAGATGCTTGCATGAATATCTTTTGCATATTAACTAATCTTGCTAGGGAGTAGGAGTTGCTGGGAGTGGTCGACAGCATTGAAGGAGGACGTAAAGACCAGCTTCATGTGGATAATCCATCATGGAAATAGAAGACATGGCTGCCGCAAATTAGGAGCCACTATTTTAGAGATGCATAAATATAGCTCTGCTATATTCCCTATGTATTACCAGCATGTTGACTTGATCGGCCAGACTTCATTGTGCACATCATGGGCCGTTGCGCTTCCTGTTCTCTTTCTTTGGCACAGTTTTAGTTAGTTAGTTCCTTTTCTATTTTGAATAAAGACAGTTTGTTTGTAAGTTTGGATTTTTGGAAGGAGAACAATGTTCTCATTGTATCTTGTTTAGCAAGTTCATTTTCAGCTTGATGTCTTATTTTTCATGTAACCAGTTTTGAAAAATAATGAAGTAACTTTTGGTTCATATTCTGTGTTCATAGATTAGAAAAATCCAACCAAGGGGGCCCACTTGGTAGGTGGATTAGAGTAGAAGTAGAATAGATTTACTTCCTATATTTCCAGTATTCTAGATATAAGATTACAGTTTCTTCCTGCGGCAATGTACTTCGTGAGTGTTCCTGCAGCACCTGCAAGGATAGCTTTAGTGAATGCTCTAGGTTGAAAGAATAGATTTTAGTAGAAGTTTGCAAGTTGTAGCATTTATTTTAGTAAGGAATAAGTGTGTTTCCCTTCCTGTAGCCCTAGTATAGATTCCTTTCATGTATTTTACTTTCCTGCAGCATAGGTAGATTGGCTCCTTAAGGAACTTAGTGCACATACTGTGCTGTGCCATTTCAAGTATACATCCCTGGGTTGAAAAACTAAATGCACCTCATGGTGGGAGAAGTGATCCTTAGATTGAATACATTATTCCTAAGAGAGTCTTTGGGCATGATTACTAAGCACCTATTGTGAGGCGGTTCAGCTAGATGAGCCAAAATAGATACCAGAGATGTGATACACACTCTTATCAGTTATTCTATAACCAACAAGGTCAAGGCTCTCAAACGCCCTTCTCTTCCTGAGATAGAGAAGATGACAGGTGTAGTATGGGATAATAGAGGATTGAAGGTTAACACCATCACTGATCCATAAATAAAGTTTAGTGCATGTGTACTAGGTTACAAGATATACCAATCTAACAGGTTAAACAACATAGCATGTGGAGTAGTTGGCACTGCTTACAAGATTGTAAAGAAGGGACTACAATTAGATTTATCTAAGCTTCTATTGAAGCAATTAGATGAGAACATGGGGAAAACTAGGTCTACAAAGTCCAATCCATGTAATTTAGGAGTACTTCTAATGTGTACATTTTTCTATTTTCAGAACTTTCCATGTATAGGTAATATTAACTGAGATACTACACGATGAGTGACAATTCAAATCAGTGAATTCATCAAGTCATTAGGTGATAAATTTGCATCAATTATGGATGAATACTTTACTAGATTTAAGGAAAGAATGCATAAAAGAATGAGGATACCAGAACAACAGGTAGAAAAGTATAAGACTGATATTTTTTTTATGGTGGACACCGATAACACCTTTATCAAACCAGTTGTACCGAGGCCAAGATGATTAGCACCACTTGACTATGAGGTCAACATAGATCAAGCCACAATTGCTATTGAAGCATTGATATATGAACCAGTGGATAAGTCACAACCTATGTTTGGAACCTATGAGGAAGCCAAGGAAAGAATTAAAACAAGCTTAGTTGTGAAGAAAAATGTCAGAAAGAAATAAAATGGTCAAGACATTGAAGAAAAGGTTGTCGCTAAATGATGAAGAGTCTAAAAAAAAGGATGAAACTGAGGGACAGTCACCCATTGGTAAAGAAGAAGAATTGAGTGACTCCAAATCTACAGAGTTTGATGCACCGCCACCACCACTAGAAAAGAAACCAAGGAAAACTTCTACATCAAGGACTAGAAGTCAGACAAATAAAGACACAAGTGCATCACTGGTAAAGAAAGGACAAGTGAGGACTTAGAAGAGAAAGCCTCAAACCCAGAAAAAGGCACCATTGAAAAGAAGAAATTTCATCAGAACTAAGGAAGACATAAAGGACACCAAAAAGGATGAACAAATGGTTAAGAATAATTTCCCTACCACAATTGATGAAGTATGTGCATCAATAATCAAGGTAGGATCAATAAAAGACCCTAAAATTAGGAAATGGATAACACTGAACCTCGAGGCTCAGAATAAAATTGAAGATGACATCATTAAGACAATGATTGGATACAAATATGTGCCTATCCAATTTGATAAAATTATGCCACAAGAACTTCTTGACAGAATTTTAGCAAGGTGGTCATATGCACTAAAGGAAGAAAAAAAGATAAGGGAAAGATCCCTAGTTTCAATTATGCCACCCAAATCCAAGATGGAAAAAATTGATGAAATGATGAACAAGCATTCACAGAAGTTCTTAAAAAAAATAAGAGCCTACAAATTATTGGAGGTAAAATTCATTGAGCTTGACAAAGAAAGTGATGATATCTAGAATAAAATCATCAATCTACTTAGGGAGGATTCAATCCATGAGCCATAATTAGCTCTTACTGAGGATCCTCACAATACAGAAGATCAGGCTAAACCAATCCCAATACACATTCTTATAAATGATCCTGAGGATTTTAATGAAGAAGCATTAAACACCAAAGTTAACAAGGATATGGACATTGCAGATGAAACATTCACCGATAATACTATCATTAACATTACTGGAGAAGATCCTACAAATAAGGTAAAGAAAGATAAATATGTCACTGTTGCCCCAGACCAAACCGAGGAACATGACATAAAAATAGATGCTACTCAAGTAGATATACCAAGACAAATACCACTATTTATACAAGATATCAATATTATCTTAGAAAAGGATAAATCACCCAACAAGGATGCAAGCATACCTAAGGATAAGGGTGAAAAAGAACCAAAAAACACATCTGATGAGTAGAATACAAATGGAGGAAAAAAAGAAAATAAAGGTGAAGAAGAGAAGAAAAGTGATACCACTCCTAAGGATACTAAAGTTGATGTTGCATATAAGGATAAGGTTGATGTGGAGACATCCACTCCCAACTGACATGTAGACACCAAGCAGAAAGATACATGTACACATACACCAAAGCCTTCACCAAGCACATCAGACCAAGAAAAGGAACTTGCTATGGTACTGCATATAGGTCCCTCCACAACACTTTCCAAGAAGAAGAATAAGAAGAATAAGAATCCAGTTACACTGGAAGAGATTATTGAGATACCAGCCTGTGATCCAAGGACATTGGATCCAGAGGCACTTACAAACTATGCAGAACTATGTAGAAGAAAAGCTATCTAGGATAAGCTGAAAAAGGAAACAAAGGATACACAGGTACTTGAAAAAACAAGGGATATACTTCAACAGATAATACCTGATATAGACATTGATAAAAATGCTTCAATCATTGATAAGTTAGCCATTATTACCGATGCAATCCAATCAAAGAATGTGGATGTAGAAAAGGCAATAGAAGAATGAGCTGAGAAAAAGTATCAATACAAATTGACTAAGAAAATAAGCCAAGAAGTGGTAGAGAACAAGGTAAAGCTTTCTAAACAAGTAAATGAGTTAGAAAAAATTATTTCATAAGCTATCGCCTTCAAAAGTTAAGCACATTAGAGAAATTCACTAAGGATAATAGTGAAAAGATTGCAAAAATAGATGCATATCTTACTTCTAGTGCTCAAGGTCTCTCAACAACTGAAATGCAATACAGTTGCATTATGCAAAGTTAATGGAAGCAAAGAAGTTGAGACTTCAAATTCAAGAGGCAGAATCAAAGTTTAGGGATGAGGTAACCGAGCTACAAGCTCTATTTCTACACAATCTCACACTACTGTAGCAACAGATGACAAAGGCTAAGAAATTGATAGCCACCCCGGATATGTCTGTCACTAACAACATCTATGATATGCACACAAGGATCACATTGGAGCACATGTCCCTAGAACACCTTCAAGAAAAATGGGAGAAGATGATGGAGGACATGAACAACTCTCATTCCCACATTTTTGACAAGTTGTAAGTAATTACACCTTTTCCCTTACTATAAAAAAGGGGGAAAATGATATGATACAAGGGGATATAAGGGGAAAAATGATATGATAAAGATGATAAGGTGAAAAGGGAGAATAGTATATAGGCAAGTGTATATACATATTCATATACTATACCCACATATACATAGGGGGAGTCATAATGAAAAGGTGAACACATGGTGTACATTACTAAACATTTTAGTATTTTGCACATATTATTTTTTGATACTAATGTCAAAGGGAGAGATTGAAGACATATTTTCCATTAGTATGAAAGGAAAACATTTTTGAAACCGTTGGTAACACCAACACCAAAAGACAGGTTTAGTGCAACTCGCTAGACAAGTTCACAAGGGAACCTGACGATAATGTTAACTAGTGCAACCTCACAGAGTAACCCAAAAGTGCAACTTGACAAAGAAAACCAACAAGTAGGCTATAGTGTAACCTGAAAGAATAGATACAGAGGAACCCGACAGACTACAGAGCAACCTGAGCACCATTCTACCGAGAGACAATTAGAATTCCAAGAAATGTGGATATGACTTCCACGTCAGATAAAACACTTGTGTTTTATATTTAGCTTTTTGGTTAGCTTTAAATCCATTTCTTGAGGGACAAGCAATGTAATTGTAATTTTTATAATCAGTCTAACTAATTAAAAACATGAAAATTAGGAGATCGAGGTCAAGTTATAAAGCTTTGATCATAGAGTTATCATTATAATACATGAAACTCATTTTAGGTCAAAATCATTGTACAAAAAGATATGTAATCAATTAGAACATGTGTGTGATGATTATTATAGCCGAGAAGCACATCTATGGATCAAAATGAGATTTTTATGTAGAAAAAAAACCAAAGATGAAATCAGTTATCAAGAACAAGAACCAAGCCTACCGAGCAGAACATAGGTATTGATCAATCACTATAGGTGATAAATATACATGTAATCTTTATTTGATCTGTAATAAGAAATTCTAGATTGCATATACTCAATTCAATGAATATTTTTGACTACATTCTAGCAAGTGTAGTAAATAGAATAAATCCTTGAGAAAGGTGGATTTAACAATCCTTTTTAAATCTCTTAACCGAGTGCACACTAAATAGTATTGCTAAAGATCTTAATAGAGTAGACCTTAACCAATCTCCACATGATACTCCTAACAGGGTAGATCATCATAAGTGATCAAAATTGTAAGCCTTAACTAGCCCCTTCCATTCTGCAGATAGTGAAGTTTTGTGGGTTTCATCCCCACCATAGTTGTTACCTTCTAGCAGGGGTTTTCTATGTTACCAAATATTGTGTCATGTGTCAATACATTTCATGAATTTTTCTATGAATGTTTACATGCTAATTGAGTTTATGAATTGATATTACTTGCATAAGATAAGAACAACACACATGGTTGGTAGTACAATTGATTACTAAAAGGATTAAGGTTAAGTGTTAAATGTTTTTAGGGTACTGATTCACCTCTCCCCTCTTAGTACACACCATTCCATTATTTCAAAAAAATGTATCATCAAAATTTGAGTGTCCTTCCTCTCAATAGGCTTGATTCTTCTCTTCATTCAGTACTTTCTTTCAAAATTCAGTTGTCTTGTTCTAGTACAAATTCATCATTTACTAGAATAATAGTTGTTAATGTCTTTGTTCTAAACTATGTCTTATACTTATCCATTGACACTTCGACATCATTATCCAATAACTTTGGCAATAGGTTCTTCAATATTTTTATTCTCAGATCCTCAACTTTGTGATAGGATGAATCCCATATTATCAATAAATTCTCATACAATTCTCTAGGAACATTATCCTTCACATATCCAAGATAATTGTTGTACTTAAGAAAATGTTGAATAATAGTATTTTCTATCAATTTCTTATATTCCTCTATCAATTTTGCAAAGGAAGTGGGATTGATTATACCAACTAATCTTATCTTAGTTATGTACTCTACCATTTTGATTGGGTTCATTGGAATCTTGAATTGTTTTCTACCTGATCAATTTTCCCATGTCATGATCTCCTTAGCCAATTCAATATCTTCTTCATTTGTGTCACTTTTATTTACAATAGAAGGGGGAGTCTTCTTCTGACTTCTGGTGGTTCTCCTCTTAGATACTTGAGATTTTGATTGCCCCTTTTTAGGTGCTTTCCTTTTCGGTGTCTCCTCAATCTCTTTTTCTTCTTTACTGATAGTTGTAGGTGTAGTCATTTCTTCTTCCATGTCCTATACCTCACTATCCCCAATCTCATGAATAGTTGGTAGGGGCTTCACTTGCGGTTTCTCTTCTATTGCCTTTGGTTATGTACTACTTTCACCTTCACTGCTTCCATACTTAACTGTCAAATTCTTTAACATTTATTATTTCTTCTTCAGAATCTAAGGCTTCTTGATGTCTAATGTAATCCTTTTGTAAACTTCCTCATATGTACCAAATTTATTAACTATTGTATCCTTTGGTTGCTTCAATATATATTCAACACATCCATTTATATCTTTCTATGTAGCTTCATAACTGAATGTTGGAATCCAAGATGTCTGTAGTTCCACTGGTTGGATTATGCATGTGTCAGTGTCTACAAGAAAAAAAATAGAATCTCTATACTTCTCTACTACCGATAGGGGTAATCCGATATCATTCTTGCATTTTGATTTGAAATTATTTGAAATATCCCCACATGATCTTATTAAATTCATCTCCTAATTTCTCAATATAACCATTAATTTTATAAATTACTGGTCTTTCTATACTCCAATTCACTTCACCTATTCATGGAAATAAATTCTTAACATAAAAGTATAAACAAAAAGGTAGTGATCCAAAATTAACCTCTTGTTTTCAACCCTTCTTTAATCTTTTCATGTTGACAAATATCCGGTTTCTCACCATATCTGACAAATCATAATTATTACCTAGTTTGGCTATCTTGGAGGCTGCATACATAATGCTACCTGGTATATATGTTGTTCGGTCAACTAGACTGGTAGACTTTATATTTGATGATCATTGTTGCGAACCATGTTTCTAAGTCATTGACCTTGTCTACTCTCATTTCTCTTCCATCCTTAGATGTTTCTGTTATTTTTCTCAGCTCATCCATATTACTTACTCGTAGGGTACATTCTTTACCTTCAACTAGTAAGCCCGTGACCATGTGAAATAGGTATTTTTTCATTCTAACTGTCTTGTCTCCATCTAACCACAAAAATTCATCGTGTATGTGGCTCAAAAAATATCTAAATCTTCATTGAAAAATTTGGGCATGAATACCATGTATTTTAATCCTTTCAACTCCAAATTCTTATGCTCGTCCTTCAACACATTGTTTTCACATAACTCATCATAGTAAATCTTCTTAATCTCGGCATCACCCAATTCAACAATTTTGCTATGAATAAATGTTCTTTTGTCATCAATCAACATTACCCTCTATGGTAACAATTATAGGGCTCCACTACTATCCTTTTCTACTGCCTTCAAGGGGCACAACTTAAACTAAAGTGCTAGCTCATCATTGATATTGACAATTACTGGATTTTCAATTCTTGCTGCCATCTTGTTCTGAAAACTACTCTTGAAAACTTCAAACATCCGCTAAGACTTCCATTAGGGATTTTTTGTAACTCTGCTAGCTAGGGCACATAAATACTCTTGATCACTTCTGTAATAATTTATTAAAGATAATACTTTGCAATAGATTTCTCTAGGCTCTTAGATACTGCTCAAATGATTGCTTCAGAAAAGTAGGGTAGTATATGAATAGCATCGACACATGTTTATTAACAAAAAAGTGCTCAAACGACTTTTAAGATAATAAATACTCTCAACGGTAAATTTTCTACTGATAATCATTCCTTCTATCCCATAACTAAACTTTTTCACCGATAACTATATATCTGCAAAATGATAAAAAAATAATGTCTACTACTAAGTAATTTTAGTATGAGTTCTACTGCATCTTTACATGCTAATATAAAATTCAATCACAACCTTTTGTAAAGGGATAAATAGATTTAACAATTTATTTTAGGTCCCTAAGAAAAAATTACTTGCTTTGTTTGATGATGAATCCTCTAGATTTGAGGTTGGAGGGTTGTATTTTTTCTCATTGATTTCTTCCTTCTTGACCCAAATCTTATTCATGTCATTCTTCATCTGTTCTTTATTCTCTATTGTTTTTCCTTTGTTGCTTTCATTTTTGTCTTGTTGGTACCAACAGTTTTGTGCAATATGACCGTACTTATGACAAACAAAACATACCATTCCTATTGGTCTCCATGGTCCTAAATTTATTCTTGGATTTCTCATTCTACTATGTCCAGCTTTATGTCCATATTGACTGCATGTGTAATAGTAACCTACAAATCTTCCCTCTGATGATGTGCTATTAGCTCTTGATCTGCATTCTTTTCCCTGATGTCCAAACTTATTAGAATTGTAGCAATGTCCATGAAAGTGTGTACCTCTTGAAATGTTGACCGATATTCTTCTACAAAAATTTGATGTATGACCAAGCTTTCCATAGTTGTAATATTAGGTTTAGTAGGTTTCTTACCATCTGTACTAATAGGATCCTTTGGTTCTTGTGATTTATTCTCTATTACTGATATTGACGATTTACTGATTTCAAATTTGTTGTCACAAATATATCCTATGTCAATTTTCTCTCTCATTCTTCTTAGATTTTTCAATGGTTCATCCACCTTCTGCATGCTTAACTCAAACTCAGTGAGTTTCTCATTAACCTCTTTCTCAACTTTGAGATTGTTCTTCGAAGTCTTAACTTCCTTTCTCATATTTTCATTCTTGGGAAGTACCAGTCTATTTTCTTCATTTGTATCATGTAGAAATTCATTCAATGTGTTGTTATCCTATTGTAACCTCAGAATAATAGCATCTTCATCTTTGATAGATTTCTCAAGATTTTCTTTTCCAGTTTCAAGGTCTTTTTGTGCATCTTCTATTGTTCTCATCTTTTGCAATACTTCAGTCATTCTTATGGCTTGAATCTCAAGTTCCTTTTGGGCTTCAGTTAGATATTCTTCTAGGACAGTGTTCCTTTTCATTGATTCCTCTACTGCTGCATCGACTTCTTCCATATTTGTACTATTTTTTGATAGCTCTTCAATATTATCCAGTGTTATCTACAACTTTTATGACAGTTCCTTCCTTTTGGCAAATGAGTGTCTCAACTTCTTTATATCTTCAACTTGTTCCAAATCTTCATCCAAGGCTTCTCTCTCTCTCTCTCTCTCTCTCTCTCTCTCTCTCTCTCTCTCTCTCTCTCTCTCTCCATACTCCAAGATCTACTTTCAAGCTATTAAAATTCCTCTCTAGAAAACTAAGCACTGATACCATTTGTTAATTGGAAAGATTAGGTACTAAGAGAGGGGGGGGTGAATCAATATTAACAAAATTATACCTCTTTTTCACTTGATTTAACTTTAAACCATTAAAAATCAACCGATAGTAACATTAACCAATAGTGTCCACAATATTACCGATATGCTATAACTTAAAATCATTAAGTAAATAACAGTAACACATAATCATATCCACACACCCATAACACACATTTTTGGTCTTTCAAAAACCCTTGGTTAGAGGGAAAAACTACTGTGGGGATGGAAAACACAACTCTTCACTGCATAAAAAACATTTTCTAGTTAGGGCTTACAATATGTCACCTTCTGAGCGACTCACTCGATTAGGAGTGACTGATACATTGTTAAGTGTTGGAAACACTGAGAGAGGGGGGTGAATAAGTGTTTGTCTATTTATTATATTTGAGCAACTTTAAACATAAACCAAATACATATCAATTGAAGCTTAATTCAAGAACACATAACACATGATATGATTGTTGGGAAACCTTGATCAGAGGAAAATCCTGGTGGGAATTAGTACCCACAAATATTGCACTACTATAATGAACCTGTTAAAGTTCCTTTGCCCTGTTAGGAGCAGTCTTTACAATGCAAGTAGAATGAACTGGTTAAGGGTCTAGCCCTGTTAGGATTATTTTACAAATAAACCTGTTAGGGGTGAGGACTCACTATCCAAGAAGCTCACTACTCAGTAGGATGAAGGCTACAACCTTCTGATAGTTGATATACACAATATCAAAAATGAACTGCTACATATGACATAATTGTTTGATCAGTTCCAGTTATGCATTGATGCTCTTATACTCTTGAAGAGCTTTATCCCATTCTGACATCTTATACTATTCCTCTATATCTCTGCTCTGCATATTTGACCACACTTCTTAATACAACTTTGCATGTTATATATGTATGTCCATGCCTGAATAGACGCGACTATAAACAAGACCTTAGTCGGACTAAGCACAAAATTCACAATGCTTCTAAAAAAATTAGCTTAAGCGTGTCTACAATAATGTTTAATTCATGATTAAAAAATTATTACAATAGGCGCTTAGCCTTTACAAAAAAAAAGATTACATGCTAATAAAAAAATTGAAGTCGGCTTCATACTCTATTTTCTAGATTGCTAGTGTACTTGTTCTTTCTGTAACTTATTCGTACTAACATTCCATACCATGTGTGTATAGGTTAGGCATAAAAACATATCATAGAGCTTATGTTTGAAGGTGCTTAGTCTGAATAAGTCATACGCACGTGCGTTGGTGCTCTGATCATCTATATATCTCTGTTCTGTCTTGTCTTCTATACTTAGTGAATTTCCACTTCAAAGTTTACTATCAAAACTTCATATGACTTTGTTTCCATAATTAAAACACAAAATAAATCATATACTCCCTAAGAGTCAAATTTCCAACAATCTCCCCCTTTGTCATTAATGGCAACAAAGGAATGTGGCCAGGTTACTCAAAATTGACTAACACCAAAAACTGTATATTATCTTCCTTTAACATATACTATATCATATTTATTTTCATATATATACACTACTCCCCATACATACTTTACTCCCCCTTTGACATTAATGACAAAGGTGTCAAAATTGTAAGGCTCTAGATACTTACTCCATGTACACATTTGGATAAGCTATCTGCAGATTTTTGATCTCTTGCTGCCAGAATGCCTTTAGTGCATCAATTGTTTGTACATGGGTGCATAGGGAATATGTAAGCTTTTCCATCTTTGTTAGATTCATGCTAGGTCCTTGATCATAGGTAGCAATGGTTGCATCAATATGTTTAATGTTCTCATCTAGAACTGCTAAGGAGAGCGCAAGTGCATTTCTCAGTTGAGTTTGCCTGATCCTTATCTTACTAATCTCCATCTTAGCTTTTTCTATCTTGTCTATCTGACCTTGATAGATATTTTTGCAGATGTTTATGTCTTGGGATTATGTTTCAACTGATTATATTATGTTATCAACCAATATATCTGCCTCTTCTATCTTTTGATATGTTCAGAGGTGAGTTTGCCTCTGTCCATGCAATTTGCTATAACCTTTCTGCCTTTTGATGCCAATTATTTCAATATTGTCTGACCAATCTTTAATGACTTTAAATCTAAGGAAAAATTCTTTATCATTTCATTCAATCTTTCCTTTTTATACTCATCTTCTGTAATTCTAGTAGCCGAGTCTACTAAACTTGTAAAGTGTACTTTGAAGCTTGTTAGGATGTTGTCTACATCATCAACTGACTGAATTTTAGCTAATTTCTTGTCTACCAGCACTAGGTCATTCAGAATTTTCAGTGACTCCAAAAAGAGAGGGTTTCTCATAACTTGTTTCTCTTTGCCTTTTTCCATGGCTAGGACACTGATCTTGATCAAGTCTTCTTCTCCCCATGCATCTAGACTTGCTGAGTCAAGAGTTAAACCTAACAACAATGAAGTTGATGGTTGAATGGATGGGGTGAATATAGTATTCTGACTAGTATCCATACATTCACTCTTTATTTGGGATCTCCATGAATGGTGTCTCATTAGTTTTATTATCTTCCTCTTTATTCAAATATGTTGAATCTTTACAGGGAACTTCATCTTGTTGTAAAAATGTTTCATCAGTGCATACCTCCTTTGTCTCTTTAGTGCTTACAAATGCTTTTTCAACTTTTTCCATGTCATTGTCAGAAGTGGTCATGGATATCTTAACATCATCAATTACAATAGTTTCTTCTGAATCTTTGGCTGTATCAGAAGGTGATGTGATCTTGGGCACTGAAACTTGTGGACCTGTCATATGCGCACCTTGAATTACTGGTTCTCTAACCTGTTTGGGAGGAACTGGAGTTGCCTTAGTTGTAGGCGTTGTTGAAGGATACATATGTCTATCCAAAAATACCCGCTCAAAATCTTTCTGAGTCTCTTCACTAACCAAATCATACTCTTTATTCATGATATGAAGTGTTCTAGTTTTGGTTCTGAGATGAGGTTTTACTAAGTCCAATAGTATAGCTTTCTCATCATGTGAGCAGACAGGGAGAAGACTCTAATGTTTCTTCTCTTATCCTCATATCCTCTTCAATTGATTTCCTTTTTAATATGTCCAGTATGTTCCATAGTTTGTCTAGTATAACTGTCTTGAGTTCCAATACTGACTTCTTGAACTTAATCATATGAGATATAATCATTGAATGAATTTCTGATTTGTCTATCTCTTGATACTTATCATAGACATTCTTGATAGATTCTAGTATTCCTTCATTAAGAATTCTATTCTTTAGGACTGTTAGACTAGGCCTGAATCCTACCTCAGGAGGGTCATGTGTTTTATTTACCTTTCTCTTTGTGGTCCTTGAGGATGGATGACTTGTAGGAACTTGCTTCTTCCTTCTAGTCAACTTGTTGGGTACAGAAGGTGGAGAAGATTCTAGATCAATGGTAGTTGATGGCACAGATGTATCTTCATTTGATTTCTTCTTCTTCTTAGGCATATCATAAGACTTTTCCATTTTTACTTATGTGGGAGTTTTCTCAAGTTCTTTGGCTATCTTAGCTTCCCGAGCTCTGTCAAGGTCTTCTTGTGTAACACCATGAAATTTTAGGATATTTGAAGTAATCCTTGATGCCTTCCTCTTGTTTTCTGCACTGTACAAGACAGAATCAACTTGATTTGTCTTTTCTCTATAAGTACCCCATCTAGGTTCATTGGGATCCTTGGGCACAGATAGGAGTACTTGTGCATAACCTTCCAAAACATGTTCTTCAACTTCGTAACTGAGAGTGTGAATCCATTTTGTTCTAGGATCAATTGCCTCCATGCAACTATAGTCAGTCTTCAACATGAAGAATATGGTGTCTTTGTATTTCCCAACTATCTTCTCAAGTATCCTAAACCTCTTCTGCATCTTGATCCTGAATGTTTTGATATCCATGTCCATAGTATCCTTCACGCTGCTCTCTGATGTAGTCTTGAGTGATATCTGAGACATAGTAGGTTTACTCTTGTCTAGGTAAAGATTGGCAACTTTACCTACTATGTGGAAGTAGAGATAGATGATCAATGAGCCAAACCTGAATATCTTTCTCTTATCATGCTTAATAGCTCAAATGTTCTTGATCATCTGTGCATGCAATAGTTCACATAGATTGTACTGAGTGTTATCTCTCACCATCTGTATTGCTGCCAAAACTATTGCTATGGATACACTATTCAGTCTGCTTGCCTGCTAAAACTTGTGTCCAAGTATCATAGTGATTAGTTTGATATCATCCTCCTTAATAGGATCAACTATCATACCATGCCTATCACTTCTTGATAAACATGCTTGTTCAACCTGCTTCTTAACATCCTTACAAGTAGGAAGAACTGGTCCAGTTTTGGAAAGTCTAGTCATTTCATGAATTAGGACTATAGTGATGCGGAAAGGAACCTCACCAATCCAATATAGGTCATCATGTATCCTGCTCAATAATATTTTCACCCATTCTGGCTCATAAAACTTGTGCGCATTAGAGTACTCAAAGATAGGGTTATCAGTGAGATGCGGGTATTCATCCTTGAAGGAATAGTCTGGTTTCATCATTGAGGCCATGAGAGTAGCAATATTGTTATCTCTAGCTATTTCCTTTTTACAGTATATGTATGCGTGAATGTCTTCTACATGCACGAATCCTAGCGGAGTCTTAGAAAATGCTCCTTCTACATCATCTAGTATGGACTTGAAGGGATGCTTCTTAAACACAAATATTTTCCTTTCAGCAATGTCAAATACAACTGGAGTGGCCATACTTACTTGTTGCTTGGATAAATAGGGTTTCACAATAATTTGAAATGACACAACTACTAGGGTTCCGTTTCAACTTGCAATCTATTCACAAACTGATCAAATTGATACCTTTGAATGCTTTGATGCTTAGTGCTCCTGTGCTCTAAAACTTTTATGATCTTAGATGTAAACAATGAGAATAATCAATTAATCCACTTATTTATATAAAGTTTTTTTGCATTTAATGTCGTAAGTTCTTTCACTGAGACTTTCAAACTTTATTCAGAATGTAGTATAGACAATGCATGAATGCATACTGCATTCTTTTGTTATCACTGACATGAATTCAAAGGCACATACTCAGAGATGAGTATACCAGCCACGTAGGGGTTTAGAGCTAGAATAGCTCCCCCTAAGACCATGAGGGTCAACTATCCAGAAGTAGAAGGTGTGTCCACTAAGGATGCATCTACTACCTTGTTCTCTTCATTATCTTTCTTTAATTCAACCCAAGTTTTATCTAAATTAGCTTTAGCTTGCACAAACTTAACTTCTTCTGATTCTTCAAATAGAGACTTTTTAGGATTTTCTTATCTTTGTGTTCTTAACCTTCAAAAATTTGAGATGTGTCTAGCTTTTCCACATGAGTGACAGATGATAGGAGGTCTGATGTTATTCTTCATCATGCTGCATTGTTTAGTTGTGTGTCCATTGTAATTACATATCTGACATGTAATATTCTGCAAGTTTCTTTGAGGTTGATTTCTCTGATTGTATTAAGTCCATTTACGGTTTTGTTTTCTTTGTTCATTTACCCCAAATTCCTTTCAAGTTTTAAATCAACATTTGATTTTTTGATTTTATTTAAAGGAAAAGAGCATACTTATCTGATTGATTTAACAAATGAGTAGAAAATGTTCTTAGTGTGAAAAACAAAACAAAATGGAGGTCAAGACAAGGGGATGGCAACCTGCAAAACCACACATTAGGAATCCTTCTCCAACTCTTTTAGCTCTGGTAACAATCTGCAAATGTAGGTTAAGCTATGAAAATATCAGAGACAACAAGTAGTCAAATATTAGTGGTTAGACTTTTCAAATTGCAAGTTCAAAAACTAGATGCGATCCTAGATTCCTTGAATACGACCTTGTTTACCAGATGTGATGAAATACTGCAAAAGTGATGAAATGCATACCAGATGCGAGATTTTACCATAAATGACTTAGGATATCTAGGATGCAAGCCTAGATTTTGTGATGCGAGGGTGTATCTTGGATGTGAGCCATTATCACCAAAAATGAGCTTGTACCTAAAACCTGTGAAGACAAATTAGTGAAAAATGGATGCAAAATGAGGTAGAATATAAAATCGGGCCCCACGGTGGGCACCAAAAATGTGTGTGTGATTTTATGGACCTGTTAAGAAAGACACAACACTTCAATAGATCATTATATTAGTGAAAAAGCATAAAAAGTAAGGGTTTCATCTAAATCACTAAAACTGATCTATTGCTTCCTATCTAGGAGGAGTTTGAAGAATGCAATAATCATTCCCTCAAATTATGCATAAATCAGCGACATATACAATGTAAGAATGAAATATTTGAGTAAAAACTAATCTAGATATTCAAGAAACATGCATATTAGCCCTAAAAATGAAGATAAAAACAATGCATAATGACAAAGCTAAGATGCAACATGATTTCACAACTAGCTCAACAGCATAAGAATGCTTTCAACTCTAGAAATTAACGGCCATTTGTGCTCAAAATGCATCCTATTTATAGAAGAAAAGTGGAGAGAGAGAGAGGGGACAAGGCCATTAATGGAGGTGTAAAAACCTTAATGGTGGTGTAAAAGCATTAATGGTGGAAGGCATTAATGAGGCATGGTGGAAGGAATATGCATTAAATGAAAGCATTTAAGAGGCATGGTGAGGGTTTAAGAAGCATGGGTGAGGGTTTAAGGTCAAGCTTGAGAACTTTGACTTTTGGGAGTGGGTTGAATTCCTAATCACAGTTGTAGGAATGTGACATCATTAGGAAGTGGGTTAGACTGAAATTAAGATTGGAAGTAGGCTTAGCATGTGTGAAGGGGTTGGGATTAGTTTGAACCCAGGGTTAAGGTGGTTGAGGTAGGTTAGGTTAGAGGGAATATTAATGAAATGAATTATATTTAATATATTCATTCAAAAATAGGGAAATTAATTATTTAAGCTTTTGATAATTAATTAGGACTATAGCCAATTAATTAGATTAATTTAGGCTAGAGGATAGGCTTTTGCAAGTGATGAGGTATAATAGGGATTTCATTTAATTCCTTTTAAATTAATTACTTTAGCAATGTTTTAATTTGAATTAATTTGATTGATTAAATCGCTTAGGAGATTAAATCTGATTTGAATGAATTATGCCAACCGATTGAAGAGTTGTCTTGACATAATTGGGGGTATGATCACACTTAGGGAAAATAGGGTCTATAGTCAGAGCAAACCAAATTAAGGTGGTTACAGAATGTAGGAAAAAGAAAAGGAAAGCATGGAAGCCAAAAGATCAAGAAAATGCTTATCAACCGAAAAGAGTCGGTAACTCGTATGTTTGGGATTATAACACATGGGAAAACTACACAACATGTGGTGGATTTGGTCATATAGCTGCAAACTACATGAGAAAATGGACAAGTTCTAGAAGTTGGACTAACCCCAGAATGGCATGCTTATACTTTCATAGGGTCGATCATCTAAGAAAGGACTGCTGAGACTGAATGACAGAGACAAGCACTTTTCCCAATGGAAATACTATTGAAGACATTCGAAAGATGAGAAAAAAATGTGGAGGAAAGCTATAAACACTGATGATGTTGTACCAAGAAATGCAATTGGTGACACCTTATCCAATGGGTCTGGTGACATCACCACCCCCACCTAAGCAGAACAAGTAAGTATAGAACTGCACTATACCAAATTATATTTTACGTCAGTTCCATTATACATTGATGAAATACCAAACTAGCATGATTAAAGATGCACTACGGTATTACTTGTTATGAAATTGTGAATCCAATATTGTCATTCAATGCATACCAAAATCATTCAATGCATACCAAAAATAATCGGTGTACATACAAAGCTAATTTGTCAATGCTTACCGAGAAGCGTTGGTTAACATACAAAAGCCAAGTTGCCAGTATAACCCGAGACTCATCAGTAATCATGTAAAAGGAATTAAAGTCTTCGCAACTTACTGAGAACCTTAGGTAAACCTATGAAAGGTCAATTGAGTTGTCACTTACCCTGAGCCAGAAGTATGTGTGACACCCAAGCGACTCTATCTTCGAACACCAAGAAGTGGGTAGAGCATTTATTGTGCCACTTAGGGAATCGTCTATAAAAAGGCGACAGAATAGCTCATTTGCACACAAAGTGATTTAGAGAAAAGAAGAAGAGTGAAGTAGAGCATAGGGTAACCAAATTGTAGAAGCATTTAACCAACAGTTTCACAGCATTCAAATAGAATCACAGTAGCTTTCAAAAGGTTAAGTAAGTAACATCACTGAGCTCATTGTTTGTTTTATGGGAAAAGCCCTAATTTTTAGAAATCATGGCAACCACATCCCGTGTAACCAAAATCAAGAAAACTAAGGAGAAAAAGGTTAATCTAATCATGAATGCTACTTGTGAAGAGCCTAAATACAAGTTCTTTCAAGAGGTTTCCTCGCAACCAGACGATGTTGGTGCGTTCTCTGGCATTCCACCTAGGGTTTTACTAATCGAAGATGTCCGAGCCTACATACATTGCAAGATCTTTGAGATAGGGGATCTTGAGATAGAGCAAGCTTACAAGAAGCTTTGCAAAAGAGGAATCATTGAGGTGGAACATAAACACATTGACGTCAAAGGGTTGACATGTGCCCTAATGTTCCCGAAGGAGTTTAAGACCGAAAGGATCAGGATAGTGATGAGCAAAGTGCATGACTGAAAGATTTGGCTGGATGAGCCAAAATAGATCATGAGAGATGTGATACATGTTGTGACTGGTTATCCTATAACCAATAATTCCAAGGCACTCAAACACCCTTCTCACCCTGAGATTGAGAAGATGACAGGTGCAGAATGGGATGGCAGAGGATTGAAAGTAAATTCCATCAAAGATCCCAAAATGAAATTCGGTGCTTGTGTGCTAGGCTACAAGATATTCCAAGCCAGCAAGATGAACAGTATTGCATCCAGAGAAGTATACACTACACACAATATTATAAATAAGGGATTTCACTTGGATCTATCTGAACTTCTACTAGAGCAGTTAGATGAGAACATGAGGACAATCAGTTCTGCAAAGTCTAATTCATGTAAGTTTGGATCACTTCTAATGTGTATATTTTTATACTTTCAAGACTTTCTTCCATTTATAAATAATGTCAACTAGGATACTACCCGACTAGTGACAATATAAATTAGTGAATTCATTAAGTCACTAGGTGAAAGCTTTACAACAGTTATGGATGATTGTTTCATTGGATTCAAGGACAAAATGCAGAAAAGGATGAGGATACCAAAACAACTGGTAGAAAAGTATAAGACTGAAATTTTCTTTATGGTGGACACCGATACCACCTTGATTAAACTAGTTGTACTGAGGATAGCATGGTTAGCACCACTTGACTATGAGATCAACATAGATCAAGCCACCAATGCTATTGAAACATTGTTAAATGAACCATTGGACAAGTCACAACCAAGGTTTGGAACCTATGAGGAAACCAAGGAAAGAATAAGAACAAGCTTAGTTATGAAGAAGATCGACTGAAAGAAGACCAAAATGGTCAAAAAACTTGAGAAGAAGTTATCGGTCAATGAAGAAGAAATAGAACCACAAGAAGAAACCAAGCGACAATCACCCGTCGATGAAGGTCAACAAGTGAGTGAATCCAAATCAACAGAGCCTGATGCACCACCCCCGAAGAAGCCATGAACTACTGTTGCATCATGGACAAGAAGTAAAACTACAAAAGTAGACTCACCACCAGTCAAGGAAGGATAGGTAAGGATGTACAAAAGAAAGCCTCAAATAGGGAAAACATCATAATCAAAGAGGAGAAAAAGTCTAATATGAACAAAGGAAGATATAGAGGAAACTGAACAAGATGAACAACTTTTAAAGAAAAAAATTCCTACTACAATTGATGAGGTATGTGCATCAATCATCAAGGGAGGTTCAATAACTGACCCTAAGATTAGAAAATGGCTAACTCTGGATCCCAAGGATCAGAATAAGATAAAGGAGGAAATCATCACAACAATGTGTATATTCAAATATATACCAATACAGTTTGAAGGTAAAATGTCACAAGAAATTCTAGAAAGACTATCATCACGGTGGACATTTGCATTAAATTCTGAGAAATAGATAAGGGAAATAGCCCTAGTTTCTATTATGCCACCCGAGTCCAAAATGGAAGAAATCAAATAAATGATGAAGTTACATTCAAAGAAGTTCTCACCAAAACTGAGAGCCTACAAAGTGCTATAGGGAAACCTAATTGAGCTTGACAAAGCAAGTCAGGATGCATGAATAAAAATACTCGATGTACCTAAAGAGCATACAATCCCCGAGAGAGTATTGGCACTCACTGACAAGCCTCACAATAAAGAATCAAAGGCTATACCGAGCCCAGAGCATATTCTGATAAATGACATTGAGGATGTCAATTCAATTGAATTGAACACAAAATATAACAAATCCATGGATGACATTCCTCAAATCTTGCATTCATTATAGAACACAACCAATGTCACAAACCAAGATGTGACAATCATAGATATCACCGAAGATCCTTCCAATGAAGTATAGGTAGATGAAGATGTCAATGTTACCTCCGAGAAGATCAAGGAACAGGAAAAAATAGAGGATTCTGCACAAGTGAATATACCAGGCCAAATGTCATTATTGATATAAGTTATCAATATCATCTCTGGAAAAGGAGAAATCACCCAAGCCTGATACAAGCATACTCGAAGATAAAGGTGAAGAGGAACCAAAAAATACATCTGAGAAACATAATATAGATGGAGAAAAAAATATAACAGATGGAGAACTGAAAGAAACAAATGGAGAGTAAAAAGATAAAGGTGAAGAAGAGAAGAAAGGTGATGTCACTCCTAGAGATACTGAGGGAGGTGATGTCGATAAATCTAAGGTTTATGTGGAGACGTCCACTCCCAACTGATAGGTAGACACTGAGCAGTAGGATAAAGGTACACATACTCCAAAGCCTTCATCAAGCACATCAAACCAAGCAAAGGAACTTTCTATGGTACTACATATAGGTTCCTCCACTACTCTATCCAAGAAGAAGAAGAAAAAGAATAAGAATCTAGTTACATTGGATAAAACTATTGAGATACCAGCCTATGATCCAAGAACATTGGATCCAAAGGCACTTACAAAGTATGTTGAAAATTGTAAACAAAAAGCTATCCAAGATAAGCTTAAGAAGGAGACAAAGGAAACTCAGGTTCTAGAGACAACAAAGAAGATACTTTAGTAGATTGCACCTGATACAGACATTGATCAAAATGCTTCTTTCATTAATCAATTAGTTGTTCTTACCAAAGTCATCACATCACAGAGTGTAGATGCGGAGACGGTCATAGAAGAATGTGCAGAACAAAAGTACCAGTACAAATTGACAGATAAAATCAGCCAATAAGTGGTCGAGAACAAGGTAAAGCTATCTGACCTAGTAAATGAATTAGAACCAAACATTTCAGAAGTAATAGCCTTAATTCATAATTTAAATGCACTAGAGAACTTCACTAAGGAAAATAGTGAAAAGATTTTAAAGATAGATGCAGATCTTACTACTAGTGCTTAAGGTCTCTCAACCACTAACAATGCAATCAAGTGCATTAAGAAAAGGTAATAGAAGAAAAGAAGTTGAGACTTAAGATTCAAGAGGTAGAATCAAAGTTCAGAGATGAGTTAACTGAGCTACAGGTTCTACTCCTACTGAATCTTACACTACTACAATAGCATATAAAAAAGGCAAGACAATTGATTGCCACTCCAAAGATGTCTATCACTGACAACATCTATGATATGCACGCAAGGATTACATTGGAGCACATGGATCTAGAACACCTTCAGGAGAAATGGGTGAAAATGATGGAAGACATGAAGAACTCTCATTCCCACATTTTTAACAAGTTGTAAGTAATTACACCTTTTCCATTATTATCAAAAAAGGGGGAAAATGATATGATAAAGGGGGAAGTAATATGTGTCAAAGAGAAAATTTATAAGGTGAAAAGGGGAAATAGTATAAAGTCAAAGTGTATATACATATACTATATCGAAACATATACATGGGGGGAGTCATAATGACAAGGTGAACACATAGTGTATATACTAAACATTTTAGTCTAATGTCAAAGGGGGGGATTGATGACATATTTTTCCATTAGTATGCAAAGGAAAATAGTTTTGGAACTATCAGTACATGATCACCAAAATTCAGAAGTTCAAGGGAACCCGACAACAAATATTATAGTGTAACTTGACAGGACATGCTACAATGTAAATCGACGACACAGTTTACAAGAGTAACCCAAAAATGTTGAAATGGAACCCAACAGAGTAAACTGATATATTAACCCAAAAATAGAGAAACCCAATAGATAGTTCATAGAGGAACCCGACAGGTAGACTACAAAGCAAACCAAGCACCATTCTACCAAGAGACAATTATAATCTTGAGAAATGTGGATCTAACTTACACGTCAGATAAAACACTTGTGTTTTATATTTAGCTTTTTGATTAGCTTTAAATCCATTTCTTGAGGGACAAGCTATGTAATTGTAATTGTTTTAATTAGTCTAACTAATTGAAAACATGCAAACTAGGAGTTCAAGGTCAAGTTGTAAACCTTTGATCATAAATTTAACATTGTAAAGTGTGAAACTAAAATAGGTCAATCTAATCATAATGTATAAATAGATGTGTAATCAATTAGAACAAGATGATGTGATGATTGTAGCCAAGGAGCACATCTGTGGATCAGACTAAGATTTTTATGCAAAAGAACAACAAAAGATGAAAACGGTTATCAAGAACTAGATTCAAGGCTACTAAGTAGAACAAAGGTATTGATTAATCACTATAGGTGATACATTATACATGTGAACTTTAATGGATCTATAATCAATAATTCTAGATTGCATATACTCAGGTCAATGAATATTTTTGACTACATTCTAACAAGTGTAGCAAATAAAAGAAATCCTTTGAGAAGATGGATTTAACAATCCTTTTGTAAACCTCTTAACCGAGCACACACTAAACAGTGTTGCTAAAGCTCTTAATAGAGTAGACCTTAACTAGTCTCTACATGTTACTCCTAACAGGGTAAGATCATCAGAAGTGATCAAATTTTTAAGCCTTAACCAACCCCTTCCATTCTATAAATAGTGAAGTTTTATGGGTTTCATCCCCACCATAGTTTTAACCTTCTAATAGGGGTTTTCTACGTTACCAAATCTTGTGTCATGTGTTAATACATTTCATGAATGTTTCTATGAATGTTTACATGCTAATTAAGTTTATGAATTGATATTACATGCATAAAGATAGAAAAATAGATATGGTCGGTAATACAAGCAATTGATTACTAAAAGGATTAAGGTTAAGCGATAAAAGTTTTAAGGGTACTGATTCACCCCTCCCCTCTCAGTATACACCATTCCATTATTTCCAATAGTCTACTTATGCAGTTGATTACAGGGAAAACATCATTCATTTTCTGCTTCTAGGTTGTAGGCTTGGTAAGCCAACTGCTCATATTGTAGATCCACCTCTTGTTGTCTCCTGATCTCAGACAACTACTCAATCTAGTCAAGAAACATATTTTCCATAATTCCCCACTTCTATTTCATTCCCATGTTGTCCAAGCTCTGAAGCTGACTGCAAATATCCTCATGCTGACTTGGCTTGATTACCATCATCAGAGGTGTTCCTTGTTGATGTGACTTTGGGGGTCCAAAAAAAACTTACCATGATCTAGATGTTGATATCTCCCCAAATTGTATGGCATGGGTCTGAAAGAGAGAGTAGTTTGTAGTCATAGAAAACTAGAGAATTCATACTAATGCAACAAAAATAGTGCCTGACGTGAGTCACACCATTCTTGGGTTCTGGGGCCTTTCATTTCCTCAAGATTTTCCTTTTTTCTTTGAAGATGGGGGAAGGGTGTACTTATTTCACTGGATTCCTCAAGCTTAGCTTGTTACCATGGTGGTACTTTTTTCACCTTGCCATCAGTTTTGCTTTCTGATTGAGATGGAGACCCCGACACGGAATACACCATTTCTCAGTTTATTACCTAGGCACCATTCATGGAGAGTTTGACTGATCTATCCTTGACCAACCTTTTTCTTTTGGTTTTTATTCCTACCTTTTCTCAAAATCAGCTATCCCTTCTTTTCTTCTGGGGGGTGACAAGAATAACAACACCTAAATCTAATGAATATTGTCTGTCACCTTAGGTATCGTGTTAGAAGTTTTCCTAGATGAGAACAAGACCAACCTTTGTCTTGTAACCACCTGAATTTGGTCTGTCGCAACTATAGACCCTATTTGCCCTAAGTGTGATTATACCCTCGATTTATGTCCAAACGACCCTGTTACTGCTTGGCATAATTCTTTGAATCAATTTAATGTCCTAGGTGATCTTTATCACTGATTTATATTATCTA
>MU223355.1:248464-261598 GCA_018584345.1 Thuja plicata | reverse complement strand
GGTTAGCCCAAAAATAATTGAATAAATGACAAAGCTAGGATTTTATCAAGAATGAGCAATTGAGGATTTTAGCAAATAATTATAGAAAGGGGCTAATAGTCTAGATGACCATTTTTAGATGATTACAGCTGTAAGGCATTGCACTTGCCAATGTTAATTTGCATTCAAGTTTTTAATTTCTGCTTTCAATCCTTCATCCCAAAATGTAGCATTCCTCTCTACATTTACTTGCAAAGTGATTTTGGAACATTGCGCAGGGTACTAAACATTTATACTGGCAAATAGCAGTTGTCTTTTGATTTTATTTTGACTGCATAAGCTTTCGATGTATTTTTCCAAGAAAACATCAAGCCTTTTTTCACAAGCATCCAAAATAGGCCTTCTCCACAAGCTTTTTAGGGAAACTTTTACTTAGTAACTCCAAATTTTGTAGAACTTTAAGAGTACTAACAGTGGCTTTATCTGGGGACATGTGCCCCATGTGGGCATGCAAAGGATCCAAAATCTCTTGGTACAATAGACCATTCACAAAATAAATCAGATTTTTCCTTCTCTCTTGACTTCAAAACTATCTCTTCTCTTTTCAAAAACTGGGAATCCTTATTGAAATCAAACACACCACATGACTGAAAAGAAAGCGACTGAACAAATATATACATTATTCAAAAATGGCCCACAATCACAAAACTAAGATCATCATTTACCTCTATCAAATGTCTGATTCTCATCATTCATCAATATGATCATTCTGTAAAACTTGTTTCCAAACAATCGACCATTCTGAAACAAATTTACATATTTCATGCCACTATCATATTCTTTGCTATCATTACACCTATTAGCTTGTGGCATGAAAAAATCATGCATTTTCTGAAAAGATCCATAATCTGAAAAATATTCTTCATACTCAAAGCATGGTGAACATTCATATGCTATATGATATTCTGCATTATCAATCTCCTTAGCATGTTCAAATAAAAACTCAACCGACTACATAAAAAATGTAAAACATTCTAGCTCAAATTCATGCATATTACACAAACATTCAAGCGAATCATCATAAACTACAACTTGTGGCTTCAGATTTGGCTTATCCTAAAAAACATCAACATGCTGAATTGGAAAAAGAAAAGACTCACTTTCTGTCTAATAGCTGACATGTCCTTGCTGATTCATTTCAACATCTTTAAATGACAATGCATCAACACTTTCATCATCATCCCACGTTTGCAAAAATGAACACACCTCTGGCTGAAGATAATAATCTGAAGTAGAATCTGAACCTTCTCCCAGCTCCAAATCAAACATTTTAAACTATGGTTCCATTAAATCATCAGGCAGTTCATTGTACATATTATCATTTTGGCACACATTTCTTTGATGTAAATCAATGTTATAGGAAATATTATCAGCATGATTAACTTCCTTTTGGCAAAGCATTGATTCTGAATCATTAACATCATTAATACTATCAATGTTAACATCAAATAGGCTGACACCCATTTCTGGTCCAAAACAAAAATCAGATTTAATCTCCATATCATATGAGATACTTTCTTGAAAACTCTCATAAGCTAGTTCATACAAATCTGACATTGACCCGCCTGCAGCAACTTCATAATCATTTTCATGGTTCTTAGGATCAACAACTTTGCATGACAAGTCAGAAGATGAAAGCATATAAATTGAAAAATCAGTATTATCATCATTGTTATCTGACACAACAGAATTTAATATTGTTTTAGACAACTCAGCATCTTCATCATCATCTCCAACACATGTCGAGTCTTCCTCCTCTTCACAAGGCTGCACATAAGCCATCATTTTATCCTCACAAAAATCAGAGCCATTATGAATCCATGGATCTTCTTCCTCAACTAATTTCTCATACTTATCCTCACTATCAGCATCAACAAATTCTGATAGGACTTCATCATTTGAGGCTGCAAAATCATTGTCTGATAAAATGCTTGCCCCCTTTTTACTTTCCTCATTTTGTTTTGAAACATAATTTAAATCATAGCTATTAAGATCAGCATGGATAAAGATACTTTGACATTGATTTTCATTTATCAACCCACACCTATCTACTATATTTGATATATAATGACAGAAAATTCCAGTAGACGAAAAACCCCTTGGAATGATTCCACATCTTAAATTATTTTGAATGCCCATTGCTATTATAAAATCCTGATGCAAAGTTCTGGGTTGCTTATCTCTTAACAAGTAATTCATCTTTTTACCAAATGCCCCAAAATAAATAACCAAACAAAAAGCATCATTTGGTCTGGATTCTATTGGGATTTGACCCAATATTTCTACAAATTTGAGATTGAAATGAGGGATAAACTCACCGTTCTTTATTTTTATTTCTATGAAATTTTTCATCGCTGCAACTACATTAATATTTTTACCAAACCACTCCAAAAATGATGATCTTAGTTCCTCCCACGAAGAGATAGAACATTCAGGAAAATAGGAGAACCACCATCTTGCATCATCTATCAAAGATTGGATAAACAATTTCATAACGCTATCCTTACATTCAATGTCAAAATCCTCAATTAAGTCCATGAACTTTTTACAATGCTTCTCAGAATTTTCGTCTCTCTCACCACTGAATCTAGGCAATTTTTCTCTGATTTCGGGTGGAAAAGCATTTGGGTAACTATGAATACCTTCAAAATTTAAAGTTGCATACAATTTATTACTGAAACCCCTCTTCAAATTATAGGGTTGTGGCTGACTAGAACTCATGGTTAAATGAATTATTAACTTCTCTCCCAAATGAGCATGAAATCAAAACAAAAACATACTTCTCAAAAGTGTAAAGAACACATTCATCAACCGAGAAGCACTTCAACTTATCACCATTATTTCCCTTTTTTAGTGCTACTTCACTTCATAAGAAACCTTTCTTTCACATGAAAATATAATGATTACCTGGAAAGAAATTGCAACTGCTACTCTTATTTCCTTGATTGGAAATCTGGCAGATCTAGAGCCTTCTTGATAGCTCCATCAGGTTCATTTCAACATAGAGTCGCCACCTCCTTGCAAAGGAAAATTTTTACATAGCAAAAGCCATTTGACACATATACTTTATTTCTGGGTTCTCTTCAACTAGAAAATCCGCACAAATCTTTCTTATAATTATTGCAAATGAAATCATTTCCAAGGTATCCTTATATAGATCTGAAATAAACTTCAGATTCCATCACTTGACTCTTTCTTTCAACCAGATTTTGGGGTTAACATAACAAAGGAAGGAAATAACTCTCCTACACTCACTGATTTTTTACTTCAACAATTCCCCAATGGGGTCGCCATTCTGTTTGCATTTTTCCCTGACCTTGTCAAAGAAAAGGCTAATTAACAAGGATCAAACAATCCTCCTACACTTCGAGCTCAAAGGCTTGTGTGGGTGTACCTTTTGGATTCACTTCTTTCAGTGAATCATAAGATGGATTCATTCATGTCACACTAAATCTAACAATCATTTACAACTCTTTAAACTGAAAAGTAAATTGAATTGATTTTATGGATTGATGATGACAACTGCATAAAGAAGCAAAGACTAGTGCCTTGTCTATTGGGAAACATAGTCATATAAACATACATTCACAGAAAACCCTCTAAATCCAAACATACAGGACCCAAATGAAGTGTCTTACAGATCATTATTTTCACTCCAACACCTAGACATCATATTCATGTGAAACCTTGAAACCTCTAAACTTGTCTATAAGATTTACTCTTTCCTTGAAAGAAACTAAAACACAAATTCACAGTTGCCTTATAATTGGTGCACTAAAATGCCTTACAAATTTATGCACAAAGATTTAGGATCAAACACAAAGACATCAGACAAATACTAGTTAGGGATTCCATTTGTTTTTCATTAAAAACTTTTGATTCAATACATCTACATAGCAAAGAACTCAAAATCAGACACAAAATCAGAAAGCTGCTTTGCAGCATTAATTTCACCATCCCTATACAATTGAAAAGACAAGAGATATAGAGGAATTGAGAAAACCAAAATTTTCACTGACACCTGTCAATTCCTCCTAAAATATCTAAAAATTATCTCTTCTGCAATTGCAAAAATCTGATCTAATATGCACCCAAAAGGATTGCAAAATCCAAATCTTCATCTCAAGACCTTTCCAACAATATACAACACTTAATATTTCTGATAAAAAATGCCCCCTGAATCACTAAGAAAACTTTCCCTTCGGGTGCATATCTTTTCAAAAGTTTGAAATATTTGAATTTATATGTCAATTCAATAGTCTAACTATTGAAATGAAATGATATTTCATTTTAATATTTCAATCTGCATTTTAATCCTCCAGAACTAACCAGAATCTACCAAGTGTCACTATTTGAGTGGCTCTATTTGACCTCCGCGAGTGCGCGACTAGCATTGAGCGCTCAGTCACAACACTTTTTTACTCTAATGCAAACCTTGTGCGAGTGCCCAACTGGATCCTATGCGATGAGCTCAGTTTCTCACTCATGAGTCATTTCAGCCATCTTGGTTTTCATGCACGACTGCACAATAAGAAAATTTCAAGTCCGCGACTGCACGACTGGCTCCTGTGCGACTGCATGACAAGCTTGGTCACTCACTCGCAAGTCATTTTAGTCATCTTGGTTTTCATGCGTGACTGTGCAACAAGAAAATTTTAGGTCCGTGACTGTGTGACTAGCTCCTGTGTGACTACGTGACGAGCTCGACCGCTCACCCGCGAGCCATTTTGGTCATCTCAAAAATCCTGCACTACTTCTTTATAAGAAAATTTATGGTCTACAACTGAGCGACTACATCCTATGCGACTGCATGATGAGATTTGTCACTCACTCATGAGTCATTTTGGTCATCTCAGTTTTCATGCGTGACTACGTGACAAGCAAATTTTGGGTCTGCGACTGGCTCCTGTGCGACTGTGCGATGAGCTCGATTCTGGTCCGTGACTGAGCGATGAGCTCACTGCCACCTCACCTACAAAATTTGTTACCTAGATGATTGTGCATGCTTCCCAAGGTGTCACCTACTCACATGCATGGAGGGCCTCCTCTTCATTCTTCAAATTACCTTGTGTAGTCTTTTGCATTTAAACATTGAAATTGTTTCTAGCGGGGTCAATGTGGGATAAATCCCCTTTGAGTTTTAAAGTTTTGCTATGCATTTTTGCTCAAAATATTGGGGCAGGGCCCACCACTGATCATGCCTACCAAGGGGTTGCCAAGGAGCCTCTTGTCCTATCATTCAAATTACATAGTATGCGCTAGATTATATAAACATCAATAAAAACTGAAACCCCATGCATATGGGATAAATGTCTTTTGCAAATTTTTGAAACTTTGTTATTTTTTCCAATACTCAGAGAGCCATAAAGTTTGCATTTCAACTTGGATTTTTTTGAAATTTTTACTATAGATTGCAGGCATGGTAGTCTCAAGCATATCCAAAAATCAGCCTGACCTAGTTCGTATTTTTTGAGATACAGCCAAAACCGTGACTGGCTGTGCTCTTGCATTTTGCATTGGTATGGGCAGTTTAGATAGTGCTGCACACAGTCGACTGTATATTGCAAAACAAGAATAATTTGGAAGATCTCTCCAATGAGAATCTGGAGAATTAGATTTGCAACAACATATCAAACATTGAGCATGATTCAACAGTGGAATTAAAAGTTATGCCCCCCGCAATATGACTATTTTTTTGTCTCCTGCAAATTTGTGTTTACAAAATCTTTATTTATTCTTTCCTCTACATAATCATCTCATAATTTATGCGATTCTTATCAGTAGATTTATCTTGTGAAACAAATTATTACCCCCTTTGAATTCATTTCACATTACAGTTGAAAGTTTTAATGTTTTTTTTTTTAAACATTACCCTCCTTCATGTCTTTTAGCACAGACTGTAAGGCATTGCACTTGCCAATTGCAATTTGCATTCAAGTTTTTAATTTCTGCTTTTAATCCTTCATCCCAATATGCAGCATTTCTCCCTACATTTACTTGTAAAGTGATTCTGGAACATTGCATAGGGTACTAAACATTTACACTGGCAAATAGCAGTTGTCTTTTGGTTTTATTTTGACTGCACAGGCTTTCGATGTATTTTCCAAGAAAACATCAAGCCTCTTTTCACAAGCATCAAAAATAGGCCTTCTCCACAAGATTTTTAGCGAAACTTTTACTTAGTAACTCCAAATTTTGAATAAATTTAAGAGTATTAACAGGTTCCTTCTTACATAGCTGGCAAGAACTAGTTCAGCTCTTTTTCTATCATCTTGATCATCATTTTGTCCTTCATTCTATTCTTCATCACTCTGTACATTATTTTGATTATTATCCTGACCGTCGGTATTTGCAGCTTGACCGTTGGTTACAACATTATGTTGCTCTAGAATTAAGCATTGTTGCTTCGGTAGAGTGTTAGGTTTTTCACATTATACAAACTTTTTGTAGTCCTCTGGTTCTTTTGTCCTTTCCAGCTCATTTTTTTCTACAAATTTATTTATCTTCACATTTGCACTTTCAACAATTTTTTTAGAAGCCTTAATAAGACAGTTATAAGCCTTGCTTTTGGTGGAATACCCTAGAAGGATACCTTCATCACTCTTGGCATCAAGCTTTCCATTTCTATCATCCTTTAAGATATAATATTGACTACCAAATATTTTGAAGTAAATTACATTGGGTATTTTATCATACCATAGCTCATAGGGTGTCTTCTTTGTGTCCTTGAATTGTACTCTATTTAATGTGTAGACAGCAGTACTGATAGCTTCCCTCTAGAATATTGGGTGATGCCTTTCTCTATCATCAGTGTTCTAGCACAATCAGCTATGGATTTGTTCCTTCTCTCAGCAATCACATTTTGTTGTGGTGTTCTTGGTGTAGAAACCTATCTTTTTATACCATGCTCATTACAGAAATTAGTGAATTCATCTGATATAAACTCTCCTCCTCTATCTGAACTCAAGCATTTCAAATCCTTAGCACTTTGTTTCTCTACCATAGCCTTATACCATTTAAACATCTTGAATGCTTCAGATTTATCTTTTAGAAACATAACTGTCATCATTCTAGAGTAATCATCAACAAAGAGAATAAAATATCTATCTCCATAATAACTCTTTGTCCTCATTGGTCCACATAGATCAGTATGGACTAATTCTAGAATATCATCAGATGTATAGATTTTACTTTCGAAACTAGACTTTGTCATCTTACCTTTTTGATAATTCTTGCACATGATGTTGTCGGGCTTTGACATCATTGGTAAGCCTCTTACATTTCTCCTTCTACTTATTTTCATCATGTTGTAAAAATTCATGACACAATCTTTTGTGCCACAACCATATGTCTTCATTTCTAGTCATTAAGAAAGTGGTGTTAGTATCATTCAGATAGAATATGTTACCTTTTGTCTGTTCACCAATACCAATCAATCTTCCTGATTCATTAAATATTTTTACCTTCTTATTCTCAAATGCTACTCTGTGACCTGAATTATTCAACTGAGAAACACTCAACAGATTATAATTCAATCCTTTTACCCAATAAGCACTTTCACATTTAATCAAGTTATTCAACATTATAGTTCCTTTACCTTCAACTAGACAAGGTGAATCATTACCCATTCTTATTGTACCACCATTATAATACTCAAAAGTGTTAAACTTTTCTTTGTCACCGGTCATGTGGTGAGCGCAGCCACTATCTATAATATAGATGTCATTCTTACTAACCTTAGATATGAGTGCAATTTCTACATACATTTCATCTTCATCTGAATAATCTTTCATAGCCACAAACACCATCTAGATGTCTTCATCAGGTTCAGTGTCAGTATCTTCATCTTTGCAAGAAAATAGGTAGCTAGATTTCTTGCCTTTGTCCTTATAGTCTAGGGTATCTCTTCTTTCTGATTGTAGGTAACTTTTGTAATTTTTGTTATCACCTCTGTCAGATTTCTTCTTAAAAGATCTGTCATTAACTCTGTCATCTTTTCTTCTGTTAGGACATCTTGCAGCAAAGTGTCCAATCTGTTTACAATTAAAGCATACATGTGGTAACTTGCCTTTGTATTTACCTTTGCCTCTCTACATTCTTCTAGCCATAAGTGCTTCTATTTCATCTAGATCTTCTTCTTCACTTTCACTTTCACTATCTCTTCTAGATGTGTGTCTATGACTTGATTTTCTTATTCTCATAGAAGATTTAAATTTAGACTCTAAGTTTGGTAAGACACTATTATCAAAGTTATTCATCTCAAATGAAATCAGTCTACCAGTTACACTATCAAGAGTAACTGTATTGGTTGCTACAGCTCTCATTTCTTGAATGGCAGAAACTCTAATAGCATATACATGCAGTAAGGTTCTTAAGATTTTACTTACCACTGTCTCCTCTTCAAGTGTACCTCCAACTTCTCGTATAGCATTGACTACTTCTTTGATTCTTGTGTTGTACTATGTGATTTTTTCTCCTTCTTTCATTCTGAGATCATCAAACATTCCTCTAAGGATTTATGCCTTGGATCTTAGAAAATTTGTATCACCTCCATGTACAAGCTTTAGTTTGTCCCATGTCTTCTTTGCAATTTTGTAATCTTTGACATCTTCAAATTCAGCATCAGAGAGTGAGGAAGAAAGCTCTATGACCATGCACTTGTGCTCATGCTTCTCTCTCAATAGATCTATTGTTAATGCTCCTGTGAGAAACACATATTCAGTATCTAGGAATTGAGTAACATCATTACCAAGATCTAATAAGTGGAGTCTTATCTTGCTTTTCCATGAAGGAAAGTTATCTTTGTTCAGCTTGGGCACATCTTGTTTGTTCATCTTGTGATCTTTAGCTTAGGTCTTTAAAACTTCCTTTCTAAGCACACAAGCTCTGATACCAATTGTTAGTAATAACTGAGAGGGGGGTGCATCAGTGGCCTCAAATTTATCCTTCAAAATTAACCACCAATCAATAATTCTTAGATTATTATGTCCCTACAAGATGCATGCCATGAAATAATTATAATGACTAATTGTCTGTCAGTTTTCTCTGTCAATCCTTATTCTTTCTTGATTATCGATAAGCAGTATAACTATTTTTGAAACTCAGTAAATAATCAGAGTATACCGATCAATCCAGAGTTAGCTATATAAGATGCAAAATAGTAAAGAAATGAATCATACACACATAACACATGAATTTTAACATGGAAACCCTATTAGCAGAAAAACCACTAGGACCGGTACCCCAAATTTTCACTCTTCTAAAGTGAGCACTATTAGGAGCCAACCCTGTTAAAGGTTACAAACAAACTGTTAAGTGGGACCTCATTAGAGGATTTTATACATAGAGGTTGTCACTTACTATTGCGCATCTATTGCTACCATCCTTGAATCAACCTCCTTCTTAGACTGTCAATAGGTATCGGGCAAGTCCAATGCTACTTTCATGAATCAACATTTTTGGCACTCCTTGAGATGTACCTCAATATATAGAAGATTGTTAAGTCCTGCTCAGTTAAGAGACTTGATGCTTCAATGGTTAAAATAAAACATTATGACCTATTCATATTGCAACTTGAATTGCAGATTTTCAGATCTATTTAAGTACATTACCTCGCTGACCAATGTATCAATTCAATCCTTGTGCTCCACACTTTCTACTCTGTGATGTTGTGCCCACTATTTGTAAATGTCTGCAGAATTCCTTAGCTCTTCCTTTAGCTTGTTTGATCAACACTACATGAAGTTTTTCTTCATCAGTTTCTCTTCAACATCCTCTTTCTATTCACTCCCCTTTAATCCCATTCGAAAATGAATTAAGCTTGTCTCTTATATAGACATAATATTCATTGTTTCTTGGTTCTTGATTCTTGGCGTGATAAACAATCCAGCCACTTAGATTTAAAGCATAGCTCCTGATTTGTCTTGTAGATATCTTCTTGCCAACTGTACAAATCATCTTTAAATCAATCACTTATCTCTGGTTGAATAAAACAAAGTAGACAACTAGATATTTAGCTCTGCCAGCTAGATATTTTGTCATTTTCTGAACTCTCTGTTCGGTAGGTCACCACTGTAGTTAGTTGTCAGTGACAACTGACTGATCCATCAGTGAGATTCTAGTTAGCTTCATGATCTCTGTTTGTCAAGAATCATTGAAATTTTACTCGTCGAGCAACCTTCTGACTTTTCTCGTCAGGCATTCTATGGTTTTTCTTCATTGGGAAATGCTATGCTTCTGATCATCGGGTATCACTGTGACTATTCTTCTTTTCTCTGTCTGATGGTGTGCACTTTGTCAGTGTTGTTTGTCACTTAGTGAATACTTGACTTTTATGTATTGTTGAAAGCATAACTTTGGTTCTCTGAAGTCTTTGGCATTATGTACATGACTGTACAGATGATATCAAGTTGACATCAATGACAATACATTCCATTAACTGATTTAATGACTTGCATTATCTTTCAACTTAACATTATCAAACATTCAATCAGTTACATGTCATCAAGAGGTCCATTAAATGTGTTTGTTGGTGGACTGCAACAGGTCAAGGCTCGTTCCCAACGTTTCTTTGCTTTGGCATTCTCAAGGTGAATAATGGTAGTGTTGATGCATGGTGCGCATTCTATCTTAGAGTGTTCTTGGGAATGCACTCAACACCAAGTATCAGATAGGAGAGTAGTTAGAGACGCATCGTTGCCTTGGGACCTAACATCCTTCTTAAGCTTTACAATGAGTTCATGGACCCTCTGGGTGAAAATGGGGTCTTTGTATGGTTCGTTCCTCCTGGGATGAAGTCCAAGGTCAAGATTTCCTTGGCCCTATACAAGTTGGGCTCCAGTTTGGTGAACTCTATTTCACTTACCTTATCATAATTGGTGAGGGGCTATTTCATTCGGGGTTCACTCTCTACCTTAATCTTAATCTTATTGGCTTCTCCTCTCTAGGGGAGCCATAAGTGGGAGAATTCAGTTTAGATATATCCGTTCAAGGCTTTGGACCAATTCCTACTTAGAAGCATTTTGTATGTCTTGGGGATATCTACCACTTGGATATCCATAATATTGGATTTCCAGGATACTACACCAATTGTACCTAGACATTTTTCAACTCACCCACCATTTTAACAGTTGTATTTTCCAATTGGACTACTACACCTTTGGAAGGCATGGGGACTAATCCAAGTTTCTTACAGATAGATAGAGGCATGACATTTCCAAAAGCTCTGGAATCTACAAGGTAGTTATGTAAGTTTTTACGATGAATTTTAAGGTCGAGCAGGAAATGGGGTCCTATGTGTTTCCCTAGAATACAATCGCATTGGCATCATCAAAGGTGATGGACTTGGGTGGGTTGTTGCAAACTTCCAGTTTTTCCAAATATTGCAAGAGGGACTTCCGCTGCTCAGGGAAACTAAGCAATACTTCCATTAAGGTCATGGTGGTGGTGATATTTTCCATCACTTTCCTAATGTTGAACTTCCCCTTTGGATTCCATTGACTCTTTCCCACGAAATCCCACATGCGATTAGGGATAGGCCCTTTCGGAGGGGGTGAGTTGATATTAGCAAAGGGGTCCAGTGAGAGATTTGCAATCTTTGGGGGAGTGGACATTGTGAAGGGACCTTTGCTAGATTGACTCTGCATATTGTAAGGAGTCCTACGATTGGTAAAAGCATTGGCTTTAAAGACTGGGATGGAGTCATCGAATAACCCCTACAAATCAGGCTCTTCCTCATCCTATTCGCCTTCCTAGAAGAAGACAGTATCACAAGAAAAAGAAAAGTGATGGGATTCAGCTGAGGATTCTAAGGGAGGAGAATTGGTGTTTTGTTTCCTATCGAACTAAGAGATTTGAATGATCTTCTCCATCATGGTATAATTTACCTCAGAATGAGATCCAGTGTCATGTAGCCAACACCACAATGTTAATGGGTGGAATTAGGCAAGTTGTGCGGTGTGGCTTGGACCTGCACCCCCTTGGGTGTTAGGCTGATTTGGGGGAGCACCCCCATTATTTGGTGTGTTATTCCATTGTTGGTGGTTAGGCCAAGCATTTCCATTTTCACTATTATTGTAGTGACTCCAGGACACTGAGTTATTTGAACTTCATTGTCCTGAAAAGATGTTTCCTCTCTGAGAGGGGTTGGTGTTATGTGATGTAGAAGGTCCCATCTTTAGCTATTCCATGTCTATGGTGAGGGAGGACACCAATCGCTAGAGGGATTCAACCTTGGAAAACAACTAGGTAGTCATGTCATAGTGTACGACTAGAGTGGGGGGCAGAAGCAACAACACCCGAAGTGGTCAAAGATGATGTTCCAGATGGGAGCGTTTGGAAGACGGGCACTCCTATGGGTTAAGGCATTGGCTGATGTGGTTGCATCCATGGTGCGTACTCTAGCCTCGGAGGATTTGGATGAGGGCTGGGGTAAGTATAACATGGTTTCTGGTTCATTATTGGGACACCCTTGTCGAATTAGGATCATACCCCCCTGAGTAAGAATTTCCTCTAGGTTGCATGCTATATGGTACGCCTTGTCCAATACTGCCAGGAGATTTTCTCAGGTTCTAAGATAGCTCTAGGGAAAGGTTATGAACATTTTCCAAGGTTTCCCTTTCATTGGAAGTGTTGGTTCTCCATAGGAAGGTTGCAATAAATGGATCTAGGGTGTTGAGGTAAGTCTAGATGGTTACCTTGGTAGATGGGATAAAGGAACTCATGCATCATTTCAAGGCCCTCTGGAATAGATGGTTAAAGGTTTCCAGAGGCTTGTTGGGCTCTTTCCTGATAGAAATGAACTGGATATGGGACCAGGTAGGGTCCATATGGACAAAAAATATCATTAGGAGGGATACTTCCATGTCCTGCCAATTGATAGAGTTGGCCAACAAGTTTAGGTACCAGTTCAGCTCACTTTCCCTAAGGGATACCAGAAACATCCTACTTATTGTGTGCTAAAATGTTGACACACTTATATGAATCATTCCATTCAAGGTTGCTCAAGAATGAGGCCTCAAATATCGATCCATAGCTCTCTAGTCATGGATGTGTAAAAATGTAAAATGAAGGCCCTCAGATAGACCTAGTTGTGTC
>MU223355.1:208902-236834 GCA_018584345.1 Thuja plicata | reverse complement strand
TATATATATATATATATATGAGCTCATCTTTTGGCATCATTACATTTGTCATGTTATCTTTTATGAGATGTTTCCTATATGCTTAGATGTTTAGATGATTAGAATGTATGCAAATGAACATGTCTTGAATATAAATGAATGAAATGCACATGGTTATGTTTATGCAAATGTATATGTATGTAAATGATGGATGTGAATGCACTTATGAATGAGAATATGCAAATGCAATGTGTAGATGATAATGAGTTGAGAATGTGTAATGTATATGGTACTAACATCTCATGCAAGACAACGAATGCTAACCAAAATA
The DNA here is from genome assembly GCA_018584345.1 of Thuja plicata. NCBI lineage: Eukaryota > Viridiplantae > Streptophyta > Pinopsida > Cupressales > Cupressaceae > Thuja > Thuja plicata. Next base: position 236,524 of record MU223355.1, on the reverse strand, counting down.
ATATGTAAAAAATTTGAGAGCGAGGATCAAACACTTGTGCAATCATGATGAAACTAGGACAGTGAAGAAGAACTCCCCAATGTACAAACCCAGGAGAACGCAATGAAGAGAAAACTGAATTGCTACCACAATGCAAGTCTAGAATGAAAATGCAATCCTATGCTAGATGCAATATGAAAATGCAATTCTAGGACATGGTTGTGAGACCCATCATATAATCATCATTATTGAGCATTTTTTGGAACATTGAAGTTGATACAACCCTTACTAGTGCCACAATGCAACCATAAGGATATGAATATGAATTTCATCGGATAAAATGTAGGAAACAAACATAAGCACTAGGGCACAAAAGCCAAGATGACCTGAACATTGTTTCCAGTTAATGTTGCAAGAGTACATCAGTATCGAGGCATTCAAATCCAAGATAACCATGAGTGCGATCATGCATAAACAAACAAAGAAATAATAGTCAAGGAGATAGTACCAACCTCACCATGGCGTACAAATAAACAAGATCGAGGGATATGAGGTTGTTCCACCTTAGTGCAGGAGCTCTTATCACATACACCCTATTTATTTAACATTGTTGGATCATCGGGACTACACCAACAAGTAGTAGACAAAGAAAACATCAATGAAATCCATGAGAATAGATAGCATACAAAGAAAGATTCAATCATAGCTTAGCCAGTTTCAAAGTTTTTGAATCTGTTTGTGTAAAGGGTGTTGAAAAACATCATTGTGCTTGTGAGTGCATTGTGTTTGATTGTTATCAAGAGATATTCACGTTTGAGATATCTGATGTGTGTTGAAAAACATAGATGTGTCCAAAGATAGTGTTGAAAAACACTGTTTATGGTGGTTTTGAAAAACACCATTTTGTGTCAGTAGAGTGTTGTCTTACAGAAATGACAAGATTACTGACTCAGGTGTAAACCAAAGATGTGATCAAATGGGGGACCCATGCCCCTATTGGCAGTGACTGACTTGACGTATGGTGTGAGGACAAACTATATTTGGTTGCCCCCAGGCGTATGGCATTGAATCAATGTCAAGTCAGTAGGGTTTGCAAAGGAACCAGAGCGTCACAAAAGTGACCAAAAGCTATGTACAAACTAAAGAAAAGAATCATCAAGACTGAGTATCTATAGATAGAGCATTTGAGTATAACTCCAACTCTAATAGATGTGAACAATCTCAAAAGTATGGCGATAGTAGACAGATGCAATGAGAACCACTGGTGACTTACGTGCAAGAGCTCGAGTGAAGAGATCGTAGTACTAGATAGACATCAATAGGCAGATGCAGTGAGAACCACTGGTGACTGATGTTAGGGAGATTCTCAAGGAGAGAGAACTCAGTATAAGCTAAGCGATAGTAGGCAGACACAGTGAGAACCACTGGTGACTATCATGAAGTAGATCCCCTAAAGGTAATAGGACAATGCCCCCTAGACCAGGAGGGTTTCCCTGAGAGTATGACCAATTTCAATCCATGTAAGTTAGTGTCATGATGGGTAACTGAAAGCATGTGGAAAGCAAATCCAAGCAAGAAAGCAGGAAAGAAAATGTATAAAGCCAAGGGGTGTTGTGATAGATATAGCAATGTGGAACAAGAGGCTCCTATTTGCCAGGTTTTCACCTTCTTGGCATAAATTCTTTTTTTGCTACCATGATGCCTGTTTGCCAGGTTTTCATCAATGGCACTTTGTTTTTTTCTATTTTTTTTTTATTTTTCAATTTTTTATTTTTTTTGTATTTTTGGAATTTATAATTTTTTTGTATTTTTGGAATATATGATTTTTTTGGAGATGCATCAAAGCGCCTATCGCTAGGTTTTCACTACGATGATCATTTTTTCAGGACTTTTTCAGATTTTTAGAATTTTTTCAGGAATTTACTATATACATGAGCATACTGAAGATTTCTCAGTTGTAGAACCATTTTAGATGAAGAGCGTTGATGGGCTCTTTGAGTTGTTCTCCTTCAGTAGTAGAAATTTGATAAGTTCCAGACCCAAACACTGTAGTGACAATATACGGACCAAGCCAATTTGGTTCAAATTTTTCTTTCTAGATCTGATGTTGTTGATTCTTAGGGTTCTCCCTTAGAACAAGGTCACCCACTTAGAATTCGCTTGGGTGAACTTTCTTTTTATAGCTCTTGGACATCCTTTTTTGGTATTATCTAAGGTGATCAAACGCCACTTGTTGATGTTCATCAAGTATCTCTAGCTCTTGTAGCTGAGATATTTTGTTATCATCATCAGTAATGAGGCCTTTCAGAGAGACTCATAGAGAGGTAATATCAACCTCAATTGGTAACACAACATCTTCTCCATAAACCAAAGCATAGGGCATAGCCCCTGTTTGTGTTCTTATGCTTGTCCTGTATGCCCAAAGAGCTGGATTGATTTGGAGATGCCAATCTCATCCAGATTTGTGCACTGTGCGATGTAGGATTTTAAAGATTATCTTGTTGGATGCTTCCACCTGTCCATTACCCTAAGGATAATAGATGGAAGACCAATGCTGAGTAATTTTAAACTTAGAGCGTAGCTCTGTCAAATCCTTATTTTTGAATTTCCCCCCATTATCAGTGATTATCGCTGAGGGTACACCATACCTGCAGATGATGTAGTTGAGAATGAACATAGCTACAGATTTGCCATTGGCAACGGTGAGAGGGACTGCCTCCACCCACTTGGTAAAATAGTCTGTAGCTGTGATGATGAATTTATGTCCATTTGAGGATGAGGGATAATTCTGACCCACCAAGTCAAAGGCCCATTATTGAAATGGCCATAAAGTAATGAAGGGAATAAGCTCCTTGGCTGGAGCATGAATCAGATTACCATGTAGTTGACACTATTTGCAAGAATTAGTAAATTGTGTAGCTCCTTTTTCCATATCTGGCCAATAGTAACCAGGTCTAATAAGTTTACGGGCCAGTCTCAGGCCATTAGAGTGAGACCCACAGATGCCTTCATGCACCTCTACTAATGCACATTTAGACTCATCAGGTTCTAAACACCTAAGGAGGGTACCATCTAGACCATGCCTATACAAGTCATTATCTATGATGAAAAACTATGAAGCATTGTGGATTAAGTGGCATTTCTCATTCCGGGTGTCAGTGTTCAAAAAAATATGGTCATGAAGGTAGGAGTAAATATGATGGTAGCAAGATGAGTCATGTCCAATGAGAGAACTGATCATCCAGGAGTCAGGGGAATCATAGGCTGGGTAGCATAACGTCTTTACTAGGAATTCATGTCGGAAATCATTTTCTAGCACCTGTAACATGGAGGAAAGAGTAGCCATTGCATCCGTTGCTTTATTATCTACCCTTGGAACCTGTTGAAATGTAATGTGAATGAAATACTTTTGAAGTTCATCAACCAACCATTTATAAGGCACTAGATTGTCATCCTTTGTCTGATAGATATCATTTACTTTATTTATGACTAACTGTGAATCTCCAAGGACATTGAGCTCGTCCACTCGCCACTCAAGGGCGATCTTCATACCATTGATTAAGGATTCAGACTCAGCGATGTTGTTTGTACAAGGAAACAACATCTTATATGCTTTTGGTAAAGATTACCTTTGAGGTGTAATGAACAGTATCCCAGCACCTGACCTCTATTGGGTAAATGAACCATCAAAGAACATAGTCCAGGACTGATGTGTAAGAAGTAATATGGACTCATTTGGAAATTTGATGTTCAATGGTTGATGATCTACTAGAGGTGCTTCCGCCAACTGATCTGCAATTGCTTGCTCCTTGATGGATTTTCTTTCTACATATTCAATATCAAATTCACTGAGAAGCATGACCCATTTAGCTAGTCTACCTGTGAGTGTAGCTTTACTGAGCAAATATTTCAGAGGATCAATTTTAGTAATAAGGCGGGTAGTATGAGCCAGCATTTAGTGCCGCAGTTTTTGTGAAGAAAATACCACTGCAAGGCAAGCCTTCTCTATAGTAGAGTTTTTTGTTTCATATGAGACCAAAGTTCTACTAATGTAGTAGATAGCCCTTTCTTTGTTGTTCTGATCTTTTTGAGCCAATAGGATACCCAATGATGTATCTCTAGCAGAGATGTAAAGTATAAGTGACTTCCCATGAATAGGAGGCATCAAGATTAGCGGGTTTGCAAGATACTGTTTGATTTGTGTGAACCCTTCATCACATTCCTTGTTCCATTGGTAAGCCACTCCTTTGTGTAAAGTCTTGGTGAATGGTTGTGACTTGTCTGCCAGTTGTGAGATAAAGCATTGGATAGATTGTAGTCAGCCTTGAAGTCCTCTCATTTGTTTGATATTCTTTGGTGGTGGCATTTCCATGATAGCTTGAACTTTTGCAGTATCCACCTCGATGCCTTTTATAGAGATAATATAACCAAGTAATTTTCTTGAGGTTACGCTGAATGTGCATTTCTTAGGATTGAGCCTTAGACTGAACTATTCCATGCAATCTAATATAGGACCTAGATCCGTAAGATGTTTCTCTCGTTGCATGCTCTTGGCTAGAGTGTCATCAACATAATCCTCCATTGTTTTGTGCATAATGTCATGAAATATGGTGGTGACAACTCTCTGATATGTAGCACCGGCATTTTTGAGCCCAAAGGGCATGACATTCCAACAGAAAGTGCCCCATGCACATGTGAAAGCAGTTTTATCTTGGTCCTCTGGCATGATCTTTATCTGGTTGTAGCCAGAGAAACCATCCATTAGTGAGTACATTTTGTATCCTGCTGTCATATCTGAAATCATATCAATATTGGGCAATGGAAAGTCATCCTTAGGACATACCTTATTCAAATCTCTAAATTTTATGCATACCCAGATAGATTTATTATGTTTTGATACTGCAACAATGTTAGAGATCCATTCTGCATAGTCAATGGCTCTGATGAATACTGCCTTTAGAAGTTTCTCCAATTCAGCTTTGACAAGTAGGGCCACATGCGGATGCATTTTCTGAAGCTTTTGCTTAATAGGCTTGACACCTAGTGCAATGGACAAATGATGCATGATTAGATTAGGGTCTAATCCTAGCATGTCTGAATATTTCCATGCAAAGTTTATCTTTTTGTTCCGGAAGAATGTAGTGAATTCCTCTCTTTCTACCTTGGACAATGATTGTGCCAAGTGAATGATCTGAGGTTCATCTTTTGTACCCAAGTTGACTGGTTGAGTGGGCTCAATTAGCATAGTTGATCATTCATGGAAATGACTTGGAAGTGTATCAAGTATCTCATCCTCAGGCGCCTTAGAGAGGTTTTCACCCTTGGATACGTCCTTTATTTTGACTTTTTTAGGCTCTAACACTGCCACAATGTGGTTTTCACTGTCAAAGCACCTATTTTTTCTTCTTTTGATTTTGGGACTAAGATACTTGATATCAGCCTCGGTCATGTTGATACTTTCTTCACTAGTGGAGGAGGTTATAGGTTCAATAGCATGGAGGTAACATGCAATAGCATAATCATTCTGGAACGTAAGGACTTCATTAGATGGGGAGGGAGAGTTCTAGTCTATAAGCTCAGGATGGCAGAGTGAAAGGGAAGTGACGGGTTCAAGTGCATTCATGGTATAATCATCAAAAGCATGGACAAGCAAGTCGATACCTAGAGCAATCTCATCCAAAGGTGTAGTCAAATTCTTTTGATTCCTAACGACCGTATTAGATGACACATTAACATCGATAGAATCAGACCTGTTTGACCTTACTCTAGACCCCTCACCTACTTTGAGAAGGTTTTCATATGTATGAACTCTATCCATATCTTTGTCAGAGGTGGCATATGACAAGCTGTCAAACTCATATTCATGAGAGTCTATTTCATCATTAGGTTTCATAGAAAGAACATGAGTGAAATAAACCCTTTTCCCCCAGTTGGGATGGGTTCTTCCTAAGAACTCTGCTATGGTTAGATGAAAACCTTTTGACTTAGGTACTTCAGCAGTGCTTACAACATTATATGTTTCTTGTTTAGGAAGAAGTGCATGGGCTTGCTCCTATTCAAACCGCTATTGAAAGTTCAGTGGTATGTATAGATCGTCAGGATGACCTAGATCCATAGTGTATATTCCTTTTCACTGTTCATAGGTTAATGCAAAAAGTGGAGTGGTTTCATTAGAATCACTGTCAGTCTTGAATGTACTGACATGCAGTATAGAGTCATCTGGATCAGCAAAGAATGCTGCCAGGTCTAGAGGAATGGGACAAGGGAAGGAGTCTTCCTTAGAGCTGTCCTCTGATTCTTCAATTTTAGATGTATCTTCAGGTGTTGGTTGGTGATCTTCGTGGGGTACAAATTTTTTTATCCCCAATTAAAATGTGAGCTTCTTGAAGCCTATACCTGTAGAGTCACGTGTTCGGCGACCAATAGCTTCAAGTGGTACAATCAGGCCTTTATGGTTCACACCTATGGGACCATTGCCTTTATAGCCAAAGTGTTGCATAATAGTTAGACCTTTTCCATACTATTTAGGTTTGATGTCATAAGGTGGAGTGGTTTTTTCAGAAGTTTCCTCTCCTTTATAGATCCAAGCTTTGATAGCCCTGTTTTCAGCTTCTTCTTCTAATGGTACTGTGGCTTGTACAAAGGTACCACCATATTTTGTTGGAGGAGGAACTATAGAAGGTTTAGTGCTTTCAGAAGGTCTCCCAAAAGAATGTGGAGACAAAGGTAGAGATGTAACAGATAGCACCGGTTCAATCTGATATCCTCCCATGTCAATTTCCTTGAGTGTCAGACCCTTTTCCATTTCTTTTAGTTTAGTCTCAAAGATGTCAATGGACTCTCTGTTGGTGGGCACAAAGATGTCAGTAGATTTTGTGAGTATGTTGCAGTCATAGTGTGTATTAGCAGGTATAGTCACTTCAGACCCTTGGAATGGGAATTTAATACACTGATGGTATGTTGAAGGGATAGCCTACATTTCATGGATCCATATCCTTCCCAGCAGAATATTGTACGCTAAAGGAATATCAAGCACTTGACCGATAACATCTCTTTCAATAGGACCAACTCTGATTGGCAACACAACTAGCCCCTTAGATTTATGTTATTCTTCATCATATGCTTTAATAGTAATCTTTTTGCGAGCATCTATGCAGTCTTCACCATAGCCTAACTCAGTAAGGAAGCTTGCAGAGAAAATGTTGAGGCCAATGTCATTGTCTATGGGAACACGGCAAATGCACTTTGGACCAATCATGACTTCAATGTGCAAGGGGTTATTATGTGGGTGACTCAAAGAATGGTCATCTTCCTCAGAGAAAGACAAGTAATGGGAGGAGGTCAAGTGACCTACCATGGATTGAAACCGGTTGAGATCAAGATCTTTTGGGACATTTTCCTCAGTGAGGGCTTTGTCACGGATCTCCCTATGAGCAGGGGAGATTTTTAGCAGCTCGAAGATGGTGATCTGAGCATTAGTATATTGTAATTATTCTAGAATGCTGTAATTGGTAGCATTAGATGAGGAACCCAATTTCAGATTCTTATTGGTAGAGCCAATAGTAGTTTTGTCTGCAGGTTGTGTTGGCATAGACGCAAAAGGCTCAAGGCCTTTGATGATGATCTTAACACGAGATCGAGTAACAATGTTTGCACTAACCTCAAAGGACTGAGGTGTAGACCCTCGCAAGATGAAAGGATTTTTGGGCTTGGGAGTATCTTCCCTTCCCTTGAGAATGAAAACATTACAGTATTCAGCATCAACAAGCTCAACCATATTAATGACATTGTCGTTATTGGTGTGTGTATAGTTGACCTTGGCATCAGTATTTTTGCCTTTAGATGACTTGCCTTTCCCATGAGGAGGAAATGGATCTTTAAAAGCTTGGTGGTCTGAGTTATTTTTGTGGCCTCCCACAACAATAACCTCACTATCAATGAGATCCTAGATTTTATGCCACAATTTAAGACAAGTAGTTGTTTTATGACCTTTGTTTTGGTGAAAATCATAATAAGTGGATTCATTCCACCAAGAGGGTCTTGGTTGCAGATCATAAGGTCGTGAATTATCCAGTGGAGTAAGTAGATGGTTGTCCAAAAGAGTCTTCTAAACAACCTCAAGAGGTTCTCCTAAAGGAGTGAATTCACGCTTGGGTCTAGGAGCCCAAGGTTTTGATCCAGAAAATCATGAGGTACTCAGTTTGGATTCTGCCACAGCCTATTCAGTGGATTTGGCAGCCTGCATAGTGGTAGTGAGGTTAAAAGTAGCCTTTGAAGGCTTGGGAGTCACATTGTCTACAACTCCATCATTCACAACATTCTGGTTCTTGTTGGTAAATTTGGGTTTATCTTTTCTTGAGGAGGAAGACCCTTGTTTATTTTCCTTGTGTAAGGTCAATTCTCCTTTCTTGATCATAAATGTCTCAATTCTCACAGCTTTCTTAATCATGTCATCAAAGGTTAAAGGACCTTGCAGCTATACTTGATACCCAAAGTTGGGAAGAAGATTTTCTAGAAAGATGTCCAACTTTTTAGATTTGGGTATTTTGCAAGAATATCATGTATAAAGTTGTTTCCATCTTTGGAGAAATCTCAAGAAGGATTCCCCATGATTTTGTTTCAAGTTGAAAAGATCTCGGATGTGAACCAAATGTTGGATGTTGTGAGAATAGTGTTGTAGAAACAAATTGGCAATTTCGTCAAAAGTTTTGATGCCAGTTGGTAATCTAGAAAACCATTCCATAGCTGACCCTCCCAAACTACGTGGGAAGAGGTGCATGAGGTAGGTAGTATCATGTATAAAATCCATAGAGAGGGCACCAAACTCTCTCAAATGATCTTGGGGATCAGAGGTACCCAAGTATTTATCATATTTGGGAAGTTCAACTCCTTTGGGAAAAGGAGGCATGCATAGACTCTTATCAAATGGGAATGGAAAAATGCTTTCCAGTGTGAATTGATTTGTAGGTTTGTCTTTTTCTTTCATGAGTTGAAGGAGTTGCTCTTGCATGCCTTGCATTTGCTTTTGCAAGTAGGAGTTTTTAGTTTCTTCCTCTTTCTCAACAAGTGTCTCTACCTTGTAATCGGAGGGAGTTTGGCACCTTGGATGGCTAATTTGAGAAGGTATTTCTCCTTCTCTTCTTTCATTATGACTGCCATCATTCTCATGAAGTTTTTATTATTACGAGCGTCTAAGATATCCCCTTGGGTTATTTATTTCTCTTCATCAGGGGGAGGGTCTTGAAAAGTGTATTTACCCCTGGTTTTAGAGAGATCATCTCTGCTATGCTCACCTGATTGGTCATGATCTGCCATCTTGCTAGAATGCAAGTGCTCAAAGTGTAAAGACTCAGTATGAGAAAGTTGAGTGTTTTTAGAATTTGGTTCCTCTTGGAACAAAGGATTTTGAACCTGACTAAAATCCATTGGAAATGACCATTTGATGTAAGGTCAAAGTACTGGAGAGAGAGATCGATATGATTCCTCACTAGATGTGGCTAGCAATGGTGTGGAAAGCACATATTCATCTTGATTGATTGAAGGTAATTTCCTTCCACTTTAATTTGTAACAGTCATAGACAAAGATTGAACAAGGGATGTGAACTAGGACCACACTTGAAACTGTCTCAAAGTAAATGCACAGAACGTGCCAAGAGGTGAAGTATACCTGGTGCAAATTGTCAAAAATAAGGCTAGAATAGCCGAGGGATGACTATTGCGACACAAGATATGACAACACAGTAGAAAAGGAACCAAAGATATGAGACAAGACCAGTTTAAGTGAGAATCACGTAATCCTCTACACAAGAAATCTAGTTTGAGACTGTGTATAGATAGATGGCAGGCAAACAGACCCTAATCAGAAATCAGAATTGACAGAGACATGCTCGACAGATGGGAAATTTCTTGCTATTTTAACCAAATTATGCAGACTCGCATGAAGAAGTGCTTTCTCGCACAAAGATTCTCACAGGTGCATGCAAAACTATGCAGTCCCATGTGAAGATTCACAGAGAAAAATGACAGACTAGTGAATAAAATAGCAGTAAGTTTTGCAAATTGTCGCACGAAAGTATACAGCATGTCGTGTGAAGTTTCACACCGAGTGATGCGACAAAAGATAGACTTTTGTGCGAATTGTGCAGTATAGACAGTGAAATTCTATAGAATCAGACAGTGAAGACCAAATTGCGTTGTTCAAGATGGATAGTATAGTTTTCTGAGAGAAAGTTCATGTTGCAGTTTGTTTCTGACATGTTCAAGTTTATATGATGTGTAATTTGTCAATGGTTTTGATTGTTTAAATGATACACCCATGTAAAACACATTAAGTAGAATGTTTGCAGTACCAGAACAGACACATCACAATCCTAGGATAGCCAGGGTAGTATCTATTGAATCCCCACTTGAACCAAAGTTTAGCTACGCCTACTCTTAGCAGACAACATAGAATCTTGGAGGCATGGGCTCCTCCTTACATGTGCACTCACTTCTCAGGCACACCAAGATTCAAACCCCAAAGGAATTTCTTCCCAAAGGGCTGTTGTCTCTACTAAGAGTCGTAAAAGTGTGGGGTGTCTTAGTCAGTCTCTAACCTTCCACGCCAATAGATAGAGGGATTTTGGAAACTAGAAAAATAGTTTGTAGTAAGGACATCCATTTAGGTGGTTATGATCAAGTCATTTTCCCAATTAAGGGGGCTCTCCCAATCCTTTCAAAGCAAGGTTTTCACCTTAACGATGTTAGGACTTTAACGCACCACTAGGGTATTAGAGGAGATTTTGGTTACCACAACAAATTCACACCTATCCATTATGAGATTAATCATAGTGGCATTTTTTATATACCAATTCGAAAGGGCTTGGCTTTAGCCTATTACCAGTTGGGCATCCACTCTCACTAGCTCTGCTAAAGCTCTTGGGAGGTAGCCACACTAGAAGAATCACATGAATTTATCTTACACCCAAGATCCACGAAGGTGAGGGGAGAGGATACGTTCATATGATTCTTAGGAATTACAATCTAGAAAACACATCAGTCACGCAAGACAATGATTCATTTTAAGCACAAAACTGAGGCATTTTCTAACTACCAAAAATAGACATGAGAGTTTGTGAAAACACGCTAGGTCTTTGACAAACGTCCTACAATAAACACATTAGTAGTTTGTAATGACTTTCTTCATTTTAGCATCCTGCAATAAACACATTAGAAGTTTATGATTACTTTCTTTATCTCAGCGTCCTGCAAACCACTGTTAAGTTGTTCCAGAAGATAAAATCAGAGAAACATAGATGTCAGGAAACAACAGATTGTTAGAAAATTGAAATATCAGATAAAATCTTTGGTGTGAAATTTCATACGATGATTCAGCTCAGTTCGCATGAAGAAATGCAGAAGGCCCCGCGAAGAACTAGAAAGTTTGCGCGAGACGCTGCGAAAGTTTGCGCAACATTAAAATAGAGAAGTACAGAAGTACAGATAGAATGTAAAAAAAATGAAAAAGAAATGTAATAAAATGAGGCCAGAACATATTATCTCAGCCCCACGGTGGGCACCAGAAATGTATACGTTAAATGTGGCCTTGTTATCCAATGGTACACTTCAACATAGTCCTTGTTCATTAGCCACATACAGAACTAAATATGAGTTATTCATCCTGCATGCATGTATGATTAGACCTGTTGCCTTCTATCTAGATGGGGTTACAAAATAGCTCTCAGAACGAGAGTCTCACAACCATAGACTGATCTAAGAATGAAGGATTTTTCTCCATAAATGCAATGCAAATGCAAGATTATTCTAGAAATTGAAAGATGCAATATTAATCTAAGACATGATTTCAATGCAATTATTCTAAGAAATTGAAATTAATCTATTGCAAAAAGAGATTATTCTATATGAGATTATCAACTAAGAATGTAGCAACAATTCAATATTCTAACAATGCATATGACTTAGAAATTCAGGAAGGGGTTTGAATGAGGGATGAGAGTTCTTTTATAGACTCGAAGGTGATTAGAATAGAAAGTTTCCTTTTTGAAATAAAATAGATAGAAAAGCTAGTTTAAAATAGAAAGTTTTCTTTAAAAGAAAATAATAAATTGTTTTCCCTTTGCTTTCACTGTTTTCTTTCTCTGATTTTAATTGTTTTCTTTCTCTTTAAAGCACAGTTAATTAAAAACTTCTATTTTTGAACTGAAGAGAATATTTTTTAGAGAATATTCAATTAAATAAATAAAGTATGACCTCATAAATGTGTTTTTCTCAATTATTTGAATAATTAAATTCAATTATTGAAATGGGGATATTTATTTAATAATTAAATATTATTTAATTCCTTTTTATGTGTTTTAGCTAAAAGGGGTGAATTTCATTTAATTAAAGTGCTAGGACTTTATAATTAAATTAATTCAATCATAGGGTTTATTTAGCCAATAGATATTTAGAAATTAAATATAATGTATGATTAATGCAAATTTAGGATTTTTTGTATTTGACACTTAGGTCAAGTAGAGTCAGTCAAAACTCAGAATTGCCTAGTACAATAGGACTTTGATGATTTAGAAGAATGAAAAATACAACAAAATTGGTTAGGGTTGCAAGATGTCAATTTTGGGGTGTTACATCTCCCACCTTGGTGGCATTTTCATCTGTAGTGTTGGGGACCTCGCCTTCCCTGGCACCTGTAGCATTTGTATCCATGTTTTTGGGGTTCTCCCCCATGTCCTTTTGTTGCTAAATTTCTTTGGCATTACCTGCCGGGATATTCTCCTCTAGGGGCACATCTTCTAGAGGGGCGAAGGTGTCTGGCGTAGAACTAACTATTGTGCCGTGAAGACCATCTTTCCAAATGTCACATTCCGGGGTATCTAATCACCTAGGGTAACTGTAGGCATTTGGAGTGTGATGACTAGGGGTACAGTTGTTCCTGAAGGTCTAGTTCCCCAGCCATTGTCGGCTGCTCATCTTGTATTTGCCTTACTCCTATCTCGGTACCCAGGACCGTTGTTTCTTCAGCACTTAGTATATTTACATGTTCCTTCTCTTTCTCTTTCTCCTTCTCCTAAACTTCTTCTTCTGGGGCAATTTATTTTTCTCAGCTTTCTCCCTCCCCAAGGATATTTTCCACCTCTTACACGGTGATCTCTTCCACTGCCCTCTCGACATCTTCCTATAGATTTACCAGATCGTCGGTCTGGAAGATCTTGTCAAAACTATCGTAGGGAGGGGAGGCCTTTGGCTAATCTTCTGCTTTGGGGCTAGATGGGATAAGCTCCACAGGAATGTTTCCTAATTGCCTGGGGCTTACATCTGCGCTTGGTGGAGGTTTATCCGCCCTTGGCTTCTTTCTCCTTGTTTGCAGTGGGACCCTAATGTCTATAATAGTTGCACTCTCCTCTTCTATATTTACCACTTGGCTCATAAGTCTTGCAAGTTATGGTGATCCTGAAGGGAGGGCGGATCCCACCAGAGTAACTGGAAGACCGAGAGAAATCCTTGTTCTCATTTTCTTTCCTAGTTGTCGAGATGACTCGAGCTGGGTGTGGAGTTGTTCCATGATAGGGGTGGAATTTAGGACGGGGCCGGGGCGCTCTCCTTTTCTTTCCCCTTATCTTGGAAATATTCCCAAAAATCCTCCAAGTGAGGCTCGTGGGCTGTGGACACCCAGGGTAATGTTGTGTTTATTTTTTCGAGTGGGTCAAAATTGTTCCTTGCTAGGTAGAACTCGGCCAACCCCAGACTTTTTAACTCATTATCGGCCTCTTTGGTCACTGCAAGGCTACAAGAATAAATCATGCAAGTGATCAGGAATGGGATGGAGGTAACTTTATTCACTCCACAAAGTGCATGGAGCTCCAGGATTTACCTACAAAACTCCATCAAAATAATCCTATCCCCATAATGCTTGGGTAATAGGTAGGGCTTGTCGGAGAATCCGGTCACCCGAATATAAGAATGCTGATGAAATTGAATGAAATAATTTTTGTATGTACTCACCAAGGCCATATCCTCCTTTGATAGCCAATAATCAGCATCTTGAGATGGTATCAAAATGTTGTAGTAAATGAAGGTATCGTTTACTCGAAAAAAATTAGGGAAGATGGCCTCCCATTGAATTTGGGGAAATGATCCCATGGCACATTTTGGCCGAGTTCAATCCAGAGGATGCCCACTATAACTAATCCCAAAATTTTGGGTCTATGTTGTGCTAGTTCCCATAGAACATACGAATTCATGTAGAACTTTGATGTCCTACTAAAAATTTTCAACTAAAAATCTACATGGTTGGCAACAATGGTTGCCCAGTCAAAATTATGGCCGTTGGTGGTGATGTCGTATAAAAAGTAATACATCCAGGCTGAGAAATCTTGGGCATGTGATTCCCTGAAGACCCAGCATAGAAAGATGATCCCCGCCTGTATGCTTTCCTTGAAATCTATGCGGGGGATCTCCAACATCATCTTCTTGTAGTCCTTCCTCAGAGTCTTCAACTAGTGGGCATTGAGGTGCTACCTGGAAGCTTGTTGCATATTATTTAACTCTTGTAGTGATGTGGCATGGGAGATGACAATAGAATTAGCAAACTAGGGGATTCCCAGTCCCGAAGCCAGAGTGGTAGCATTGAGAGATACTAGGGGTGTTGGGTAGTCTGTTGGAAGTGGAGAAACAAGTATAACAGCCTAGATGGTGGTGTTGTAAGGTTTGGCCAGAGTTAGGATTAACTCTAGGGCCTGCATAGAGTAAGAGAAGAAAGCAGATTTGATGATGCCAGAGGTGACCATGTTCTTTTCCATAGTATCTCCAGTGGAACGTTGGGTGAACATTGTTCTGACTATGCCCTGTAATTTGGCCCATGGTCTGACCTCAATTTTTGTGATCAACTGTAACTTAGAATCCACCTTGGAACCTACGAGGACACCATCCCTCAGATATTTTTCAATAAGTGGGAGCTTCTCTAGTGCTTTTTCGGCCCTTGACTTGGTGGTCGCTCTTGTTGAGGTGGTTAGGAGTAGTAGACTTCCGGGAGGGGAAGCTACCTCAGACATATTAATTTCTAAATTTTTGAAAGCCTACAAGACCGGACAACTGTTAATACAAGTAATTAAATAAATTTTTGGGTTTCAGATATTTCATCACCATTTTGCACCTATCCTCAAAAAGGTTTTAGCTTTCATCAAATCCCATAAATTTATTAAACAATAGCTTACTTTGAATTTGATTAACACCTGGGAGTTTCGGGGGTTCTAGTTTATGCGACAAATGTGATGAAGGTTGTGGGATTACGTGGAACCTGGAGTGCAGAGAAACTAGTCGTTATTGAAGTGACTAGGCAATAAGTCGTACTGGGCCGACATGGGTTGTCACATGGTCATGCAATAAGTGGAGTAATGGCATTTAAGGTGACAGGTGTCTTTGACACGGATGGAATTAATGCCACTTGGGATTTTTTTAAACGCTCATGTGTGGGTAATTTAATCATGGCATCAATGTCAAAGTGATGAGAGGAGAGAGAAAAGTTGCAACTCAAATAGGCAAGGTGCCGAGTTTGAGTCCAGCAAAAACTAGGTGGATGAGCTTGAATTGGGTTCAACAACACAGAGGGCGCGGTGAGCTCACCATAGGATAGGTCAGACACTAGGAAATACACAGACCAAAATACATAGACACACATTATGAACATAATTTACATAGGAGGCCAAAGAATAGAAAATTTATAGCAGACATGACTAACTAACCTACAAACTACTAACAACTTACAGGGATTTACAACTATTTACATATCTATAGAAATTTACAACTAACTTACAATATTCGAAACCTACATTATCTGCAAATGTACATAAATATATAGTGCACAGAAGGTGGACAACCATCTTGCAAAGCCATCCCACCAATGGGAGGTGATGACGAAGACCAGAAGACGAAGGAAGAAAACAAAGAGAAAACAAAGAAACAAAACGCGAACTGAAAGAAAGAGAAGAACCACAAATACCTACCTTAAAACTAGGAATGCAAAGGGAAGGGCAAGGGAGATGCTCCATAGATGAATGGCTCTGGAAACCTATGAACATGCTTAGAAAACTATAGGATGGCTTGAATGCACACAGGTCTGAGCACTAAATTATTGTTAATCATTGTTAACTCTCGAAGCAATTTTCACTTAGCTCTCCGTGAAATTGCACAAAACACTCTTAATCACTCTGAGGGTAATTTGTTCACGGTAAGTGTAAGAATGACAAGTGAAACCCAATTTATACCCTTCAAGTGAAAATACACCACTTCCTTGCGCAAGTCCCGAGAAAAGGAAAACCTCTAGACTCTGGGCCCGAGGAATCCCGAGCAATCATGCCCTCTAACTAAAGAGGAAGCAATGGCACAAGAATCCCGGAGTCTAGAATCTAGCCAAAACAAAGAAACAAACTACTCTGGGACTGGGCCTCGGATAAAGGAATACCAAAAAGGGAACACCACAACAGTCGTGCAGAGGAAAAGGCCGGAGAAAACAAAAGAAGCCAAAAGAAACAAAGGAAGAACCAAAAGAAAAAAAGGGGGACCCAAAATTTTTCCAACAAAATGTAGGGACGGGTATGCAGGGCATAACAGAGACCAACACAGCAACTCCACTAGCCAGATTGTAATATTTAGTTAGGAGCATTAATAGCTCTAGCGCCTGCACTGAGTATGGAAATCCAATCGCTTGAATGATTTTAGATGATGCCAAGTTAACTAAGATAGGGTCATTGGCATGTTGTTGTTGGTGGATTTCTTGAATGATGCCCTTTAGTGTAACATAGGTTTCAACATCTGTATATGTGACCTCTTTCAATGTAGATTCAATTCAGGATCCCAGAATTTTCTCGTCTTTCTTATACTTCTGGGTCAATGGGAGCTTTTCCAATACCTTCACTACCTTGGAATTTTTGGTAGTGCATGTTGAAATGCTTGGAAGTTCAGGACTCCCAGGAGGTGTCGATGTTGAAGCCATTTCTTTACTGCTTTAACCTGTACTTGCAAATCGGGCAACCATCAGTACATGAATTTTATAAACACAAATTCTAGGCTTCAGGAATTCAGGCGTGACTGCTTACTTTCCATCTTGAAGATAGGAATTGTTAGTTCTTAAAATATTGGGGGATCATCTCTGATGTAAGCATACTAAAACATATGAAACTCCTTCTTTGCCCAAAAATATCAGAAATGCTGACTCGATTGGGGCACCATGGTGGATGTTCCCGTGGTCACCAAAACACCCAGATCTTAATCAAAAGGACATTGATGTTAGTGATAAGATAGGAGACCTTTCTATCATACCTTGACATGTGTATACCCACTCATCCAAGTAATGAAAATTAATCAATATATGTTCTAGCACGAGTGGCATGAATGCCACTTGGGAAACATTTTAAATGTTCAAACATGGGAACGAATCCTGCCATTAAGATGGAAATGATGAAGGGGAGAGAAATTACCAACGAACCATCAACCAACTGGCCTCTACAACTGACTTGATTCCTGGCCTCAATAAGAAGGTCATGTCAACCAAAAAGGTAGACATGTTTATTGGGTGAACATGTTCATCAAACCTTGTAACAAATTATGGGCAATGGTGTCCCTAGGAATTACCTCCATGGGACCCGCACTAAGAGCAACCTACAAGGATGTATGGTCTTCTTAGCACAAGAGGGAAAGGACTCAACCAACTTAACAATGTAGACCTAGCCTTGACTACTAACAACATGTAGAGCACCTCAAATTTACAAAGCTCACCACTTTTTACAAAACTTGAACAACTACTTACGGAATTATATAACGTTCTACTAACTTACACTTACAAAATTTATAGACTATAGAGCAGGACAACAAGACGCTATCTACAAACTATATACACCAAAAGGAAACAGATGTCTCCCCTTTGTGTAGGACAGCTATGAAGGAAAAAGGAGGCGCACCAGGTCTAGGAGGAACAACGTGCCAAACAAAAAGCACGACCTGAACGGCGAGGGTGAAAGAACATCCAACATGTAGAAAGCCCAAAAAGGCAAAATAGAATGAAAAGCAGATGAAAGAAAAAGGAAACAAATAGCAATAGAAAGCAAATAAACTAGGATGAAAAAACAAACAAACAAAAAAAGAAACGCAAAACAAGGGAACCCAAAGGCCTACCTGAAACTTAGAATGCTGGAAAGGGGAACTAAAAGTAGTCTCACTCTATCACCAAAACACTCTGAAGAATCTTTGAATCCCTTCACACCTTCTAGCTAAAACACCTTAGCTTAAGAAATACTTTGCTTTACTCTTCATAAATTTTTCAAGAGGTGATTAGTTCGCAGTAAATGTAAAATGACAGGGAAAAGGGCCTTAAATAATGCCTGAAGGAGCGCATTAATTACTAATGGTTATTATACGAAACAAGCTGGGCACCAAAGTTTGGACCTCGGGACACCTAGAAATCATCCCTTCTAAAAAGGGCAAGATAATCGATAGGTTCTGAAGGCCCAGAAGTCATTGTCTTTTGAGAGACAACACTCCAAGATCCGAGATCCCGGAGAAGACCAGAAATACAAATGAAAGACAAGGCAAGGGCCTGCAAAGGAAAAGAAACAAAATGAAATAAAAAAAAGGGGATCCGACATTTTTCCAACAAAATGTAGGGACAGGTATGTAGGGCATAACAGCTTCGCACATCAAAAATTGATCAAATGTGTCCATATACCGAAACCTATACACTGGGTCTTTTATTCCATACTTAGCCAAATCTATAGGCAAACCTTTGGTGTCCTCATAATATGAAAAGATATCTCTAGAATAGTATGTAGTTTCCATCAATGGAAACATACAACTTATTCCTATCAATGTCTCTTGCCAACAATCTCCCCCTTTGGCATTGATCGCAACACTTAGCAAAAAATGACTAAGTGTTGAAGAAAAATGCCAAACTCAAAAAAGTATCTCTCCTTACCAAAACTTTAGCTCCCCCTGAGCTGAATCTATAATTTTTCCTTATCTCTCCCCCTTTGAAATCATTGGAAAAGGCTAGGAACTACCTCAAAAATCATCTACCAAAATCCTATATCATCCGCTTATGTACATAGGTGTTCAAGGTATACTTAAAAAAGTTTAAATATATCTAAAAAATTGCTCCTCAAAGCTGCAAAATATGTGTCCCAATTCTTCTTGATGCTCTCTGAAATCTGAATTTGTCCACAAACTACATATGCCAACCTTTCTACTTCAACCAAATCAGGTGCATCAAGGTACTCAAAGGTTACAATAGCTTCCTTTGAACTTCTAGACAAAATATCTAGTTTTGGAACAATCTGATTCATTAGATCTCCGATCCTTCCCTTAATCATGTTCCTCTTAGTAATAGTGAACCAATCTTATCATTTAGCATTCTCACTTGATTGAAATGAATTGATTCCATTTATTTCAAAGGATCAAAACCTTGTGATAATTATTCTATCTTAGCTTCACTATCCTTAAGGATTTTATCAATGTCAGTTACATGCATGGGATAATTGACACAAGACTTATACACTTTGCCTCCTTTAGTAAATGAATCTTTTAGTTTTTGATTAAAAACTCCCAAAAAGTTCTTATCATTTGCAATTATGATATTTAATTGATTGAATCTGTTAGAAATGAATTCACTTTGAATTTTACTCAATGCAGACTTCTCTAAAGTCTCAAAATTACTATCAACAACATCCAATAATCCCTCAAGATGACTAGATGTATATATATTTGGATAAAATACATAAGCATGAATAATATTTCTTAATACATTTGTTTCCCTAGGTAAAAGTTTGCTTCCCTTCTCATTGGTCTTTAGGATTCTCTCTCTTGCCTTATCCTGAGAAATGGTAGCAAGTCCCATCAAGTGATCTTCATTAATATTGTCTAACTCAATTTGACCTTTCATAATCTACATTTCCAAAGTGTCTCTTGCGTTAATCTTCTCAGAGACATCAAAATTTTTCATCTCTGCATGATCATGAACATTTGTATCCGGAAGTGTATCTTGAACTTTCTCTTCTTCCTTATCCTTCTCTACTTCCACATCATCAATTACATCACTTATGTTTTGATCAATATTAATGATTTTAATATCCTTTATCTCATCACTAATCCCACACTCATCTGTTGTCACGGTCAAATTGATATTCTCTGGATCATCTACATTTTTCATCAAAGGTTCCACAGTGAAAGTAATAGGAACTCCTCTAATGTATGCATCAGGTTCATTCTCTTCCCTTTGGCTCAGTGTGACAGTTGGTGAATCAACTTTCTCAATAGTCATTTCTATATCATCCATATTGTGAAATACATTGATGTTAGTTTCAATGAGTACCTTGGTCAGGATGTTCTCTGTCTCCTCAAATACCTCATCAATATGTCATGTCATTAGCTTGTTTATTATTGTTTTTCTTCTAAAATATTTCTTTGCTTAGTCAAGAATCTTATGAATTTCTTCAATTGCAAATACAAGACTGAGTTGAAGTAAGACTTTTTCCCTTATCTCCTTATCCTTTTATAAAGCATTCAATCTCCTTCCATCAAGTTTTTCATATAACTCATCAGGTATTTCACTTATGATCTCTATTAGTGGTCTATTGTACTTTTTCAAATATACTATCATCCCTTCTTCAATTCTCCTCTTCTCATCTTCATCCTACTTATTGTAATATCTTTTTACTTGAACCAAAATTCCATGAACAATCAAATTCTTGATAACATCATCAAAATAATAGAGTGGCTTACCAATATCAATCTTTGTCCTCTTCATTGTAGGTTCATCTTCAACAATCCTTACTCCCTTAGCACCTTCCAATCTAAGCATTTTCACTGCATCATCAGAATTGGTTGCATTATCCTTATCTTCTTCATCAACACCTTTGTAGGTTATTTTGGGTTTTCTCTTTACTCTCCTTCCATTAGGGGTAGTATTGTTCTTGTTCTTTACTGATTTGCCTCTTGTTGCCTCAAGATTAGAAGATGCAGATTTATTTTGTGAAACATGCTCCTTTTTTTATTATAGCGGTTGCACTTCTAGTTTGTCTAGCCCTTCATGATTGTGTAAATGAAATGTATACAAGAGGGGAATCAACTTCTACATTAATTGGTTCTTCAACTGCTTTCTTCTTTCCCCTTAGCTTTTCCTACTCTGCTGACTTCTTTCTTGCTTCTTTAACTTGTTCCTTAGTAAATCCCATCTTCTTAGTCATCCACTCTACCTCTTTTCTAAATTTCTTTTCTCTCCCCAGTCTATTGATCTCAATATGAACTTTAAGATCTTTTTCTAAAGTGTCAATTGGTTTTTGTAGGATGTCTTCTGCATAGGCCTCAAGAAGTAGACTTTTGACCTCATATCCCATAGGCATTACCCATTATGTTTTGGGTTCAACTGTCTCCATTAAAAATGCATTGGTTTCTACCATAAAACATATAGTATTTTCATATTTCTTCACAATCTCAAGATGAATTTTACATATATTATATGCATAGACTCTTGAAACTATTTAAATAAATCCCACATAGTACTCTTTGTCAACTGATCTCTAATCATGTCATAAAATTTCTTAATCTGAGTAGAAAAAGGTGTATCCTTTTTCCACTTTATATTCCCAGTTCGTGGGAAGTAGTTCATGAAATAGAAGAAAATACATACCAAGAACTAACCATATTTGAATATTTTCCTCTTATCCTTCTTTATCTTCACCAAATTATTCATCAAATGATCTCTCAATGATTCATAGATATCATAATCAACATTATCCTTCATCATTTGGTATGCAACATAAATGATTGTGCTGGAAATGGAATTTTCTCTGCTAGAATTGAAGACTTTGTAACCTAGCACCATGGATGCGAACTTTACATCAGGTTGTCAAATGTTGTTCACTGTCATTTCTCACTTGTCCCATTACAAATCTGTCAATTTTGTCACAATGTCCTTCTGGATCAATTTTAAGTGTAGTCACCTCTCCAACATCACAATATCTAGTTACCACCTTCAAAACTTCCTTCATGATCTTATAAGGTTTACATCCATCCATATGAACTGATCCAATACATACCAAATCCAATCTATCTCAAAGAAATTTGGAAACTCCATGACTTGCGCAAAGTTTTTCTCATCCAATGCTTTGTATTCATCCTTCAGAATGGAATTATGAGTCACTTCCTTCCACTGATTTGCAATTGCTCGCTCACCCAATTCCTCAAAATGACAATGTATGTATGCCCTAGTGTCTTCTACATGCAAAACTCCATAGTGTACAAAAGAAAATGTGTCATCTAGGTAATCAAAACTTTCCTTAACTGAATGATTCTTGAATTTAGGTCATGCTCGCTCAATTACATCAATAACCCTAGGTGTATCCATAATTCAACCTTTGAAAGTAAAAACAATACGATGACAGATACATTTTTGTCTATTCTAGGGTAAAACTCAAAATTACCATGAAATCTCCTTAATCTCTTTTGAACTACTTCACTCTTCTCTGCAAACTCCTTCTATGAAAATATACAATGTCCTTTTGATACTTTTCAAAGAAAAAAAATGATCGCATTTAATGCGGCTTTATTCTGACTTTCAAACTATCTCAGTACAGAGTGTACCAAATTCATCTTCAAATCTTCAAACAAATTTATGCGAAAGATATAACATGTCAAAAAATTATCTCTACATCTCAGTATGTGAATCACATTCACTATTTTATCAGATTTAGGGGCAAAGTAATGATTTTCATGAAGAACCCCTCTTTAGGTCAATGACCGAATCAATTCCTAGATAACATTTACCCACCAAAAGATGGTGTGATCTTCCTTGTACCATCAATATGTTGTTTTATAACCCGTCTTTCTCATTTCCTTTTGGACTTCTTCAACATCAATTATTTTTTATCCTTTATCATTTTCCACACTATTCTTATCTACTGAACCACTTATATTATTGTATTTGCAATTCCTAGCAATATGACCAGAATTCTTGCAATTAAAACATGTCACATTTCCATAGCTTGTGTTTGTTGGATTTTTCCTCAATCTACATTGTTTTGCAATATGTCCAATTTTTTTTGCATTTTTAACAGGTTATGTTCCTCTAGTTCATAGAATTATTTACTTTTGATCTGCATTTGTTTGATTTGTTTCCATATTTGTATCAAGTCAAACAATAGCTAGAAAATGGTGTAGCATTAAGTCTTCTACTACACTCCTTTGCTCTATGCTCAAATTTGTTACATGTAAAGCATCTACCACTGAAATTAGATTGCCTCATAGGTGTCTTCTTAGGTTCTTCAGTCTGATTCTCTGATAAATTGATTTTCTCTTCTGATCCTGAACTTTCTCCTTTCTCAATTCCAAGTCCTTGAGTTTCTCCTTTAGGTCTTTGTCTTTCAAGTTGTTCATTAAGATTAGTTGAACTATATTTGAACTTTTATTTTAATTCATTTGTTGCTGCAAGTTCACTCCTAATAACTTCATTAACTCTTTCGAGCTCCTTCTCATTGTTTCTAGATGCCTCAAGATTAATCTTTAATTTTCCAACTTCACCATTCAGTTTGTAACATTCTTCTGTATTTTCCTTCAAGACTTTTCAATAATTTTCTTAGCTTCTATTTCCATAGTTATCTTCATCACCATAGCTTACAATTCATGTTTTAGACTCTCTTTGTGTTTTGCAATATGTTCACATTCATCTGATTTGTCTTTGAATACCTTTGAATCATCTTTATGTTGCAAATGATCAACAAGGTCTTTCCTCTTATCTCTGGATTTGTTCAATTGGTCCTTCAAGTTCTCAATGCAACTTACAACATACTTAAGCTTCTTTTGCAACTCAGAGTTTTAAGCATTAGATTTTTCAAGATCATTAAGCTCAACCAAGAGCTAATTCTGAGCACTGCTAGAAATAGTTAGATCTTCTATCGGGACCTTCCTCAAGTGGTTAGACTTCTTCCAAGGACCAAATCTCTAATACCAATTGTTAGGATTAAGGAACACCAAGAGGGGGGTGAATCAGTGTTCAAGATTTTAATAAATTTTTAACTTGATTGCACAACCATAAACTGAAAGCAATAAACAAAAAAAATTGAAAGATAAGAAAATCATCCACAACATCATAACACTATGATTTTTGCAAAGAAACCCGATTAAGGAAATAAAACCATGGTGGGGATGGAACCCGTAAGTATTACTTCTGTATAAATAAGTTACCCTATTAGGGGTGTAAGTACAATAGGGAATGCACATGCATTCAGGCTTACAACCTAGAGCTCACTGCTCAATACAAAAACAAGTATACAACCTTTAGAGGCTTACTTCCATACAAAAAGATTCATCTACAAAAAGGTGAAATGAGAAACAACATCAACAATGCCAATACAGTTCCAATGAAGCACAAAATAAAATTTCTTATCTTATTATTGATCCTCTAATCACCAATCCATCAATCATGTACAACATATAGCAATCGTATCCAACCATCACATATATCAATCAACACAAAAACTCAATCTTATATACCGATCATCAAAAAAATTCAATTTCACTATTAGCCTCAAGAACAAAATAGGTATCGAGTGAAGTGTCAACCAAATCTCCCATCAAAATGTGTTCCTAACCTCAAACTCAAATATATAAGTCACCACTCATGTCAGCTCTAACATCTCCAATAATCAAACAGATCATATCATCCATCTAATAGGATCGTTGATTGATCCAACATAGAACTGTCTCAGTTATAACCACCCTAATTTGGTCTACTCTGACTATAGACCCTATTTTCCCTAAGTGTGATCATACCCCCAATTATGTCCAGACAACTCTTCAATCGGCTGGCATAATTCATTCAAATCAAGTTTAATCTCCTAAGTGATTCAATCACTAAAATTTTATTAATAATCTTAGCCAATTAAAACCAATCAATTTTAAATCAATTCAAATTAATACCTGCCTAAGACAATTAATTTAAAAGGAATTAAATAAATCCCTATTATATCTAATCACTTGCAAAGCCTATCTTCTAGCCTAAATTAATCTAATTAATTGGCTATAGTCCTAATTAATTATCTAAAGCAATAAAAGTCTTAAATAATTAATATTCCTATTTTTGAATGAATATATTAATTTTAATTCATTTCATTAATATTCCTCTTAACCCCTAGCCTAACATATCTCAACCACCTTAACCTTTGGTTCAAACCCATCCCAACATATTCCCCCCATGCTAAATCTAATCTTAATTTTAAATCCATCCTAACCCACTTCCTAATGATGTCACATTCCTAAATTTGTGATTAGGAACTCAACCCACTTGAGAAAGTCAACTTTCTCAAGCTTGACTCCCTCTAAGTCCACCTTCTCAAGCTTGCTTCTTACACCCTCACCATGCCTCTTAAATTCTCCCATTAATGCATTATTAATGGAGATTCCTCAAGCCCATTCCTCATCAATTCCTTTAGCATTAATGCCTCTAACACCTCATTAATGGGTTTTACACCTCCATTAATGACCCTTGTCCCCCTCTCTCTCCTCATTTCTTCTATAAATAGAATGGTTTTTTGAGCTCAAATGATGCTTAGTTTTAGATTTGAAAAGTATTGTTATGTTG
The DNA here is from genome assembly GCA_018584345.1 of Thuja plicata. Lineage (NCBI taxonomy): Eukaryota > Viridiplantae > Streptophyta > Pinopsida > Cupressales > Cupressaceae > Thuja > Thuja plicata. The sequence goes on along the minus strand of MU223355.1, from coordinate 210,924 downwards.
TTAGGATTAACATAGATTCATATTTCATTTTAGTTTTCATGTTTATGCATTGTTATAATATTGATTTTCAGAGCTAGAGTGCATGTTATTTGGATATCTTTCTTAGTTTTAATTGAATCTTTCATGCTAGGTTGTATATGTCACTGAAAAAGGCATAATCTAAGGGCTATTATGTTATTTTTTACACTCCTCCTAGTTAGAAAGAAATATATCGATTTTAGTGGATTTACATGCTTTACTAACCCTATTTTCACTAATGCAATGATCTATTGAAGTGTTGTGTCGCAGTTAAAAGGTGCACTATTTCACACACATTTCTGGTGCCCACCGTGGGGCCCAATTTCAGACTTTGCCTCATTTTGCATTCATTTTTCACTAATTTTTCCTCACAGGTTTCAGGTAGAGGCTCATTTTTGGTGATAAAGGCTCACATTCGGGATACGCCCTCGCATCGCAGAATATAGGCTCGCATCTTGGATACCCTAGGTCATTGCTGGTAAAGGCTCACATCTGGTCAACATTTCATCACATCTGGGATACCAAATCACACCTAGTAAATATAGGCTCGCATCTGGTTTCTGTTGTTGAAAATTGAAGAATCTAACCATTAACATTTGTGTGCCTATTGTCTTTGATCTTTTTCACAACCTAATTTGTGTTTGTAGATTTCTATCAAAGCTGAAAGAGCGGGGGAAAAGGATACTAACTTGTGGTTTTTCAGGTTTCCATCCCCTTATCTTGACCTCTATTTCATTTTATCTTTCAAACTAAATACATTTTCTTCTCATATGTTAAATCAATTAGATAAGTATTCTCTTTTCCTTTAAAGGAAAATCAGAAAATCAAAGATTGATTTAAAACTTGAAGGGAATTTGGAGATAAATGGACAAACAAACTCACACTTTAATTCATTTTTGGAATTAGTAATTGAACAAGCAAATCACTAAATCTTGTGGGATAACTGAACAAGTTACATCGTTTAATTCATTTTGGGATCTGAAATTGAACAACACAAATCACTTAACATTGTGGGTAATTGAACAAGCGAATTTGATTGTCTAAGTTTTGGATCAGAAGTTGAACAAGAAAATCATCTAAATTTGGGGAAATTGAACAAAACAAATTTGCTTTCACGCATCATATTTTCATAAAATAGGAACATCTTAAATCAAGCACAATATTGCTTGAAGGAAGAAACTGTTTGATTGAAATTGTTTTTTTGGGAGAAAACAGCATGGACTAGGAGAGTATGCTCATCTTCTTTTGAAGAATCAAAAATCTAGAAATCCTAAGCTCCCCAATCCTTTGTATACTTATTAAATAGTAGAGGACCTACCAATTGAGGAAAAAATCTCCCTGGAACGACCCAAGTGAGGACAAGTTTTACGCCAACCCTTCCAACTCACTATAAATAATTGCTTCCTCGTAAGCTAAAGCCTTGGAAGACATAGTCAATTTTGTTTTTGTGATTTTGACATCATTCCTTGAACATTCTTGGGTATGTGTAGAGCGGAGCCGCTTGAATATTTCTTGCGAGACTACACATATTTGAGTACTCATAAGGCTATACACCTCAAATTTGCCTTGTGCAATTTTATGGGAGACGATTTCGAATGGATTTCCCCATCACAAACAATGAACTTCATAGACAAAACTACTTGATTCATCTTTAAAAGGGTGATAATCCTTGTGTAGGGAAAAAATTAATTTCCCCAAGACACTCATCATATCGTGCCCTCACTTGCATTTGGAGTCAGCTAATACAGCATCATGACTGGAGTCATTGCATTCTTGGTGATGGTTGTATTTTGATTAGCATTTGAGTGTGTACCTAAGTCAACGAGCAAATATTTTCATTCTCTATCAAGAAAATAGTGTGTGCTATAATTGTGTCATACTTCTATGAATCCTTACATTCAAGAACACTCAAGAATAAGGTCTCAAAAATTGATCCATAGCTCCCTAGGCATGGAGTGCAAGGGTTTTTAGAATGCTCTCAGCTAGAGCTATTAAGCCTATAAC